>JAHDVE020009143.1:0-238902 GCA_022606495.2 Halesus radiatus | reverse complement strand
AAGGGATTGTTACGTACATTATTTTATGTGTTGAATTATATTAGGTTTCATTAAATAATGTTTTATATGACATGAACACCTTGATTTTTGATACATGCTGTGGATACGTATTTTGAAATAAATTTTAGATTTTGTATTTATATTTAGTACATAGTTGTTTCAGGGGAATGCAATTATAGAGTTTGATTGTATAGTAAAAAAAAGTGTATTTTCTCGTGTGAGGTATGTGTTATTGGAAGATTCAGTGCTTTATTTGTGGAGATTCTGATTTTTAATATGTTTTGAGGTTGAATTGAAATATGAAGCTTGTGCTGGAAGAGGTGTAATAATACAAATTTGGCACAAAGTTATTTTATTGACATGACATGTAGTATTTCGAAACTTTCAATGAATACAGTAAGAATTGTTAATTAAAAAATAAGACTTCTATTTAGTTTCAACGATTTTTTCACATTTTTACTTCGAAGCTCCCATCCTGGTTGTTTCTACTTTCTTGGTACGAGAATCGACGAAAGCAAGAAAACACTCTTCAGAAGGGGTTTGCAATGAAACAATAAATAAATTACGATAAATTACAACGGCTTTTTTCCCGGATACTACCTGGTACAAGACCCTTACTATTTTCTTTTCTAAATGCTACTGTCAACCTTCCCGGTTCCTCTTTAAAATGTTACTAGCGAACCTTCCTGGTTCCCTTCTTGATTGCTATTCACACGAACCGTCCTGGTCCTGTTCTAAAGCGCTACTATCCCCTTAAATCAGTTGTCACGTTATGTATTTCATTATCATACAAAGAACATACAAAATCATTATTAGGCTTATTTACATGGAATATACAGAATACATAATATAATGAATTAATAGTTTACGATTAATGAGATTCGTTATTTTTCAATTTAAAACATCTTCACAGGTGGCTTAGCGACGTATTTACAAATAATGGTTCTCCCCAACCCTCTTCTTTCCCTATTCTCTTCCATTTGTAACTACCTTCAACTGGACAACATAAATTATCCATGCCATAATCCCTCTCACTAGATACGCACAATTGCGATCATTTGGACTCTTGTGCGGTATTCAGATTAAAAAGGCAAGAGATTGAAATATTGAAATACATAAATGATGTTTTATGTTTGTCAAAAACTGCTGCAAAAAACGTAAACATTTTAATTTTAAACCGATCCATAAAAGGATGGGGTAACATTTGTTTTGAAACTTTATTTATAGAGCGATTAAATTTAAAAAAAAAGTTGTATTTAATGTAGCTGTTTAGACACAATTCGTTCAAAAAGTTAAAAATACTGAAATAAATAAAGTAGGTATATAAAATTGACTAGTAAATTTATAAAATATATTTTCGTATAAAGCAAAACTACGTTGAATTTTTTTTTAAATAAAACAAACACTTTATTTCCAACAATCAAAAGATTATATTTTTTTATTTATTTTACCCTGACGAAGCTTGAGATAAGCGAGACCGCTTGGTGAAAATTAAAACATAAATTAGTGGTAGAAAAGTGTTTATTAACGTACACATAACGTATCTAGGCTTAAAATTTAATAAAATTTTAAAGTGGACTGACCACTTTATTTATTTAAATAACAAAATTCAAAAATTAACTCCCTCTTTTAAAACAATCAGGAATGTCTTCAGTACAAAAGATTTGATTAAGATCTACATGGCTCTCTGCCAATCACTATTAGAATATGGTATTATCGGATGGAGTAGCGCTAATGATAATATTCCTAATTTACTCATTAGAGCACAAGAAGCCATCATGAAAATTGTACTTAAAGTCTCTGTGAGAACTAGCACCGACAAAATCTTCAACAAACTTAACATTTTGTCAATAAAACAATTATACTATAAAATAATACTACTTTACATTCAGAAATACAAAAACAAGAAATAACAACAATCACCCATATTAGAAACACTAGATCAAAAACACAACATTTGGAGAAAAAAAACTTCTTATACTATGATACTAAACTCTACAACAAAATCCCACTCTCCTTTAAAAATCACAACAGCCATAATAAATTTAAAAATCAAATAAAACACTGGATACGTTACATAGATCTGAAATAGAAAATATATTAACATTAAATACACACTATTAATTGTTTTTATGTTTAATTCGTAGAACTCCATTTTTTATATTTTTTTTATTGTAAATCTAATTTAATAATGTTATTATTAAGTTCTGCAAGTATTTTTATTTTTTTATTATTATGACAGCTGTTTCGGCGTTTAAGGCCATCGTTTGAGGCCTTTTTAAAACAGTTTGAATATGGCCTTGAGCGCCGAAACAGTTGTCATTACAATATAAAAGTAAAAATGAATGCAGAATTTAATAATAACATTATTAAATTTGATTTACATTAAATTTAAAAAAAAATACGGACTACTACCGAAAACACTCAACTGTACTTAAAAGACCTCACCTTACAATTATTTATTTTTTCATTTAGAAAATCAATTTAATATAATGTATTTTGAAATTTTGTGAATCCGTTAAAGCACGGGAAATCCCAGTGAGGATATCTTTATTTGTTATTTTGTTATGAAAAAAGAAGATAATAAAACATTATTATTATCATTATGATTATGTTCGATAAAGATAAATTTAAAAAAATATACATACATGTTATATGTATAATCTTTAATATAAAATAATATATCACATTAATTTTAAATTAAGATTATCGTTTTGCAGTTTAATCGTCATCTCTGCACTTCGTATTACTTTTTTAAAGGCGTTTCTTTGTAATATCATACGACACATTCAAAAAGAAAAAAAAAGAACGCCTCCCGCGAATCACGCCATTGTAAATGTGCGACAATTTGGGTCAATGCAAACCAGATCACCTCTTAACAATGATACTGCCTTAAAGACCAAAATCAACCTTTATTTATTGCTCTACAACTCTGCACTCCACGTAACCAGTAACCCTGTCCGCACACGCGCTTCTGGCGTTTGAGGCAGCTCCCGAACCACAAATAGATTTAAAAAATGATATTTTGAATACTATTAACATAAATTTTAATACAGATATTTTATTTTTTATTCCTTGTTATTTTACTGAATTTATTTACATTAAAAATTTAAGAAAAAAGAATGTTTTTAAATTTCTATTATAAATTCATTATTTTATAATTTATAATAATTTTTTATTTTTTATTTGTTGCTTACGTACTACTTTCGCCACTTATCGATAATTGTTGTTTAAGTTTGTACTTCGTCTTATCTTATATTATTATTTTTCTAAGTTTATATTTTATTTCGTATACTGTGTGTTCTGATAAGGGAAACTTTACTTCCGAAACATGTTGATATTTATATATTAAACAGTGGTGTATACAAAGAATTTCGTTTTAATTTTATTATTAATTACCCCACAAAGTAATTATACATTCATTGAAAAAAAAACACACAGATTTTTTAGCAAATAGTTGTGTCATTTCCTTTTTTCTAGAATATGGGAAGGTTTGTTCATATTTTTAGTTAGGTTCTGTAACAATTATTGTGCACATGAAGTTTGTAAACAGAGAGAGCAATTTTCGTGATATTTAATTTAATAGCGCTGGTAAATACACAATTTTGGTGAATGACAGGAAACCAAAATTTCTACTTCAATTTTTTTTCCCTTTTGGGAGGTTTTCGAGGATAAAGCTTTCGAAAAAGTCAAGATAGAAGGTTTGCAGTTAACCACATTTTACTTCATAGAATAATGAAATGTGATATTACGATGAACAGGCCGGTTTACGAACAAAGCTATTTCCTTTGTTCACAGATTTATGAAACAAATTTGAAAATGAAAACTGACACACTGCTTAGAAAAGATCTGTCAGTTTCATTTAAGTATGAAAATAATAATACTGTAATACCTATTTGTTTCCATAGAAACATACTCGTAATACAGGGTGGCCTTTGTTTTAATATAATGCCTTCTGTTTTGACAGTAAAAAAAACCTATGTAGAAGCGTATTAAAATGAAGGAAACAACATTTTCATTGTTACAAATGTTTTACTAACGTCGATAAATAAAATATACCCCGCTCTGACGGGGATGGATGTTTATTTATTTGAACAGGTATTAAAATGAGAATGGTCTTTGATCGATTCTCAAAAAATTACAAAATGCATTGCTTCAAGGATATTTTATGGAAAAAGTAAATTTAGATATATTTTTAAGAGTTCTAATTCTTGGACGCTTTATTTTTTCGCAATTTATCTCTACGAATCTCATTACTTAGTAAAAATGTTTTTATTTATGTAGAAATGCAACAATTCCAGAATTACGAATAACCTGAAAAAAATTAATTTCTGCCATAAAATAAAAAGGGATTTTTTCTTTGTGCAATATGAAGGTCTTAAGGCGGTCAATTTAACTTGGGGTTCTTTAGCATTAAGTTTAAGTGCATCATTATACTTCGTATCCATTACTACGAAAGGTCAAACGAGAACCAGCAATTTCAGAAATGCCGATATTTTTTAAAAGGCTTAAAAGGTGGAACGCATCGCTCAGAAGACGGACAACTGATGGATACGTTTGATACCGTCATTCGGTAAGGGGGTCTAGAAGACTCAAGGCCGCCCTTACCAGCCTCACGATGAGATAATCAAGTTACGAAGGTAGATGCACCCATCGGAACATAATGTGGATTCAAGAATAGTAGTTATTCTTAACAAGGCCTTGAAATATGGATACACTTATTTCAAAGTAGTCCTCGTGCAGACGAAAACTGGGAACCTTTTGGTAGACACCTACTTGGAGAAATGTCAATGAGAGGGCGTACGAAGAAGCAATGGCAAGAACGGCAATGTCGTATTTAGCAGTCAAATGTGAAATACGACATTTAATATGATAAACATTTTACTATAAAACAAAATTTACATTTACAAATTCGAAAATCTATGGTAATTATTATAATTATATTTTGTATCTTATCAATGATAGAATAACGATCAATAACTACAAAATCCTATTATTAGTGACCGAAATATATTTTTTTTCTAGAATAGTAAATGAAAATTATTTCAAACATGCATCAGTTCATGCCAGTGTATAAGTTTGATTTGCGACTACGGATAAATGCAATTTAAAAAAAAGGTAAACATTCCCGGGTAACTAATAA
Organism: Halesus radiatus; assembly: GCA_022606495.2. Lineage (NCBI taxonomy): Eukaryota > Metazoa > Arthropoda > Insecta > Trichoptera > Limnephilidae > Halesus > Halesus radiatus. The sequence goes on along the minus strand of JAHDVE020009143.1, from coordinate 233,759 downwards.
CCTGACAATATTTGAAGATCTCCTACTACCTTCACAGCAAGCCGAAGATATTGCTTGTGTCGTTATGAAGGACTTGGCTAGGCGAGGAATTGAATTCAGAACGTCTGGGCGGGACTCAGACGCAATACTAACTCAGCCACTAACTGGTCGATAGAAGTTTATTTTTAACTAGGTGATGTTTACCCAGCCTTGCTCGGGATTTTTTGTTGTTTTTTAATAAAGTTATGAAGTTGTAAATTCTCGCTTGTCGTTTGGGTGATATAATTGATTTGACAGTCAAATTAATGCCTTGTGACGACTATTGCTATCTCTAAATAAAGAAACATAGAAACATTTATTTGAAAAATTGCATTCCAAATATATATATTTTTTAAATATATCTAAATAATAAAATTCCTAAGTAGGTATCTACTTGTATTTTCAATTTTGAAATATTCTACCCAAACAACCCTTCTTCTTTTGAATATGTAACCTGTGGCTAACTAGAGAGGTATATCTATGGGTTAACCTCAATTCAACATCGCGGTTCAATGTTTTTCATAATAATTTTAAAACGTTATCGCAACAGTTTTAAATATTGGGTTTCATTCAATCTACTCTCTAAACCCTCCCAGTACTAATAAGAACAAACTGTGGTATCAGCAAAACCGGTCTAATAATTTTCGAGAAAATGGAGGACAGACAGACCGGCAAACATTTATTTTTATATACATATATATAGGTAGATGTAGGACCAACAATATAATTTATGAAAATATGATGGAAATGTGGCGAAAATACCTTCTATTTTTACCATACAGACATTTGCTTTCAATTCGTTGATTAACTCATAACGTGATAATTTTTAAAGGTTAAAAGGTTTAAGACCTGTGTACCATCCGATTTCACTATTGCCATATATTTTCTTATATTGCTATATGGTTGGTTGGTAAAAATTGCCGTCAGGCAATAAGCTCGCCAATAATATGTAAAATAGTGATTTATTGAAACGATTTTTAAACTTTTTCCACTGTTTTATTTTTAATCTGACCACCTTGACCAGTGTCAACCTAACCCGACCATCTTCAGACAATAAAACAGTGGAAAAATTTATAAATCATTTTAATTAATTTCCTCCAAATTGTCAGTAAAAAAATATAAATATTATTCAATGGTGATATGTAAGTATATTTTTTATTAATCGAATATAACATCTGAGGGTCTTGTCTTGTTTTTGAGAGTTAGTAGAATCTTTTCAAAGATCTATAGCTCACAATAATTTTGTCTCGAGTAAGATATCTATGATAATTACGTTGACCTAGGAATTTCTGATAGAAAGAACTCTTCCAATTTCAGTAATTTTACAGTCGACATTTTCATAATCATATTTAAATTTTAATAAAACGGAAACCGAACTCAAGTTAACCATCTAAAATCAAGTATATTAACCTTTATACAGCCGAGTTCGATTGCCCAAGCTACCCAGCCAACATATCTACATAGTTCAAACGCGTCCACTTTATACATGTGTCACTAGTAATAAATATAAAAGTCACCCATTTTAATGTTATCTGAACTGAATCGCAGTTCTCAGCCCCGGGGCCAGGTTTGGTCCGTACCACCGCCCCGAGTGCAGAAAGGTATAAATAGTTCGGTGGACTAGAAATTGATATCATTAACTTTTGGTCCTTCGAGCTGCACGCTTCTCCCAAAACAAAAAATGGCATTCAATGTAAGTTAAAATCTGTGTAAAATATGTGGTTATTATTTTTTAAATATCAGTTATTGAAACAATATCATTCAGAAAATCATACAAAAGACTTGATCTCGGAATCTTTCACTTGCCGGGCGGGTGGGTGCGTTTCCAATAAATTCTGCAACCCAACTCAATGTCTTTGTCGAACGAACAGTAAATATTTTGTTTGCTTTACTTGTGTTATTTTAAATATAGGCATTAATTTGAAAATAAACTTAATTTGAAAATAAACTTAGCTACTTAACATTTTTTAAAATTATTAATAATATTTTATTGACCATTAACAGTTTTTGCAATTTCTAAAATTTATAATTTATCTAATTGTAAACCATTTAACATATACTTATGTCAAAAGAATGATTTGTTTCCAAAATATTATTGGCAAATTCGGAATAATTATTTTTACTTAAACATCTTAGATGCTCCTTAACTCTAGTATTAATATTTCTTGAAGTCTTTCCCATATAAAAAAAAAAGTTACAATCGTTACAAATTAATTTATAAACCCCCGATTTACTTAAAATATCATCTTTATCCTTTTTATTTAAAACATCATTTATAAATTTAATATTTATATAAAAAGCTTCTAATAGTAATTGGGATATTTTTGATTGATAAATTTAATTGAAGTAATAGTATTTAAAAATAATAAATTCTCTATTCTTTACCAAGGTCCAATTATTTGTGGATATAATTTTTTTGTTGTTAATTATTAGTTCAACCAAACTTATTCTCGAGTCTTGGTCGCACGGACAATTGTTTTTCTTATCATTTTGTTTATTTAATTCATGTTATAATTCATATTGTTTCAATAAATTAAGGGGATAGCACAATTTTTATTTTAAAAGCTTAGAGTTCGATAGTTATTAAAAAACATGTATTTAATTATTTTTATATCTTGATAGAACATAATTATAAATAATTATTCGATATCTGTCTCACTTGGAATATTTCTATGTTGAGATAGACGTAGGAAGTACTTAAATTATACAATGAAAGAAATTAAATATTAGAAAAAAGATATGGAAGTTTCGTTTTAAGATATTATTTAGGTGAATAGAGGTTATGTTATATAAATACATTATGTTTTGGAAGATTTAGATGTCTATTATCATCATAATCGAACCATTCTCGGCTTGCGTATGTCCGCTTTAAACTCTCAGCAAGACATTCCTAAGTATTACATCTTCATTCTTATTGTTGCTTGAATTACTATTGGTTGTGATGGCCATGAGTGCTTTCTTTTAATAGATGATTTTATCGAATATCTAATTCAAACAAAAAATGTTGAATTGTTAGTTATTTTCAGATTCTGTGTTCGATTTTTTTAAACTAAGACAGTTGTTTCGCATTGAAAAGAAAAATTGCTTTTATTTTTCCAACTACCAACCTACATAAATTATATTCAGATTTCATAGCATATTTTTCATTTAAATATAAATTAGTAACTTTTTATGAAAGCAAATATTATATAAACTTTTTGATCATGTTGTTTTCAAGGTTTTTTGGCGTTTTTGAAACATATTCAATATAGGCAGAAAGTAATTTAATATTTTTCAGGGTTCACATTGATATATTTTAAGAATTTAAGATTGCTTCTAAGAAGTTTCCTATATTCATAATAACTTTTTCAAGTTATACGAGTATTAGATAAATGTTTTCCCAAAACTAAAATAGTTGTTTGGCCTATGAAAATGTAATGCCTTATTATAATCTGAAACAAAATAATAAGAATATTTCTCAGAGTTGTCATTATAGTTGTTCTAGAAAAATTGTGCTAAGTTTCCTTAAATACTCTGATTTTCCCTTTGAAAATGGATCTTCTCTTTGTAGCCATTGGTTCTGAACTTATAAAGGAATGTAACTATATCAATTCCCAGTAAACCTAAAGTCTTAACATCAATTTTTTTCTCTCTATGCGAAATTGAAAAGATCTGTTTCACGAACTTTGAGTTATGTATTCATTTTCTTTGAAATACCGATTAAGTTCATACCTTTGTAGGCTTCTGGTTCTAACAACTTCTAAGGAGGGATCAATCGCTAGCTTCATTTGTTTAATTAACAAAATCTTAGAAAGTTTGACGGCACTAGTACTACTAATCAGAAGTAATTTTTCCTGTTACCAATATTATTAATTTTATTTTTATAGCTCATCGTCTTATCTTGCTTCCTGGCGGTCGTCAGGGCTGGACTTCTTACACCTACCATCACCAGCCAGGACATGAACATCTACAGGAGTTATGGTAACCTGGCCCAGGTATCCACTCACTCCAAGACCATCGATACCCCTTTCTCCAGCGTCAGCAAGTCTGATGTGCGCATCAGCAACCCTGGACTGCAGCTGGCTCATGGACCAGTGGCTTATGCGGCCCCTGCTCCCTTGGCGTATTCTGCTCCAGTGTCTCACGGGGCTTTGTCCTATGCTGCACCACTTGCCCACGCTCCTCTTGCGTACTCTGCTCCGATTGCTCATGCTCCTCTCGCATACTCTGCTCCTGTAGCTCACGCTCCTCTTGCCTACTCTGCTCCAGTTGTTCACGCTCCTCTAGCCTACTCCGCCCCTGTGGCTCACTCTCCTCTAGCTTACTCTGCCCCATTATCCCACGGTCCTTTGGCTTATTCTGCTCCAGTAGCCCACGCTCCTTTAGCCTACTCTGCACCAGTTGCTCATGCTCCTCTTGGGTACTCTGCTCCAGTTGCCAAGGTAACTGGTGGTCACGCCCTTTTGGGAGTTGCCTATTCTGCTGCTCCAGCTGTCTCTCATATGTCCTACTCGAACGGTTTGGGACATTCTTACTCTTGGTAAACTTTATTTATTTTTATTTATTTTATATCTTAACAATGGGTTACAAGAAGTAACCTGACACAGTATTTTTGTTTTGTTTATGAACATTAGACTGTTCACATTCTGCGATAAATCTGCATCTTCTTCCTTTCATCGTATTTCTTAAACTATCCATGTTCTCTTCCTGCCTGTTCGTGAGTCCGTAATATTTATTTAATTTATGTTTGTTGACTGTCTGTATTTATTTAAATTTATAAGATTCTATAATAAAGCATAGAAAATAATTGTTATATTTTTCATTCAATCTTGGTTCCACCATTATTTACACTATTACGATAATAATTTAAAAGTGGAATGCAATTGTGAATAACAGTTCGAAACTGAGTGGTCAAATACGTCGGGTTTCCAACCAGGCTTCACGGGTTTAATCTTCTGCTAGCTAAGTCCTTCATCATTACATCATCGGTAACAACCTAGAGTCAAGTACGCCTCTCAAAAGCTGGGCGTACTGTACAGAGCCCGCAGATACTGTAATAATGCTCAACTGCTGACCCTGTACAGATTGCAAGTGAGCTCCACTGTTCAATTTGGTAGCCACCTTTGGTCCGTTTGGTAGGTTCTCCTATCTCAACGGATTGCAACCTTTAAAGGGCAAGGGTCAGGCGGGAATACTGTCCTTGTTCAACCCGTATTTCAATGGAAGATGCTTCGAGACACTAGGGTCATGATCCTATCAGCACCGGTGTATAGTTGGTAAATACGTCAAACGCGCACCCAACATTCGTATGCAGTTAATATATGTCCCACGAGAACCGGACGTTTATATAACTCGTTCTTGAGTTGAACAGCTCGGCTAAGGAATAATTTTCCGGCCTCTGTATTTCCTCCATCCTACAACATACATATCGTCAAGACCCAGATTCACTCCTTCCTTTCCCCAAAAAGAGCCTCCAAACCGCCACCCCAAAGATATCACAGGCCTTAAGAGAAACTATTCATCTCTCATAATAATGGAAGTAAATATTTTCAGGTAATTCATAACCCTGGAATAATTGTCTCTAAAAAATTTAGTCGATCAGCTCTTAAATATAATTACGCTAGAACCAGACTAGTACATATTTTTTATGATACTATCTCAGTAGTATCATCCTGAATATGTTTAATTTGATCCAAATTATAAAAAAAAACATTTATATCAATTGTGGCGATTCATTCTCTCAGTTTTACGAAACAAGGTATGTAATAAGGGCTACCTATTAATAAACCGGTCAAGGTAATTTTTCTGAGGATTGACTGACAGGAAATATGTATTAGATAATAAATGTGTAAACGTTTTAAATTAAATTGTTGACGTTACGGATAGGTAATATTTGCTTTTAAAAAATACTAGCTGCTGTGTACCCGGCCTTGCTCGGGATTTAGAATAAAGTTCTGAAGTTGTGAATTCTTGCTTGTCATTAGGGCGCCATAATGAATTTGACAGCGAAAGGAACTATTTCCAGATAAAGAAATATTCATTTGAATGTTTTATTTCATTCCAAACGTTTATTTTTTAAAAATATATCTAAATCGTAAAGTTCTTAAGTACCTACTCGTGTTTTCCACTTTGAAAATATTCTACCCAAAAAAACTATAAAAAAAAGTGCTATATCTATGGGCTAACCTAAATAAAACATGACGCGTTGAATGTTTTTTCTACTAATTTTAAAACGTTATAGCAACACTTTTACATATTGAATTTCTACAAACTACTTTTCAAACCTTTCCGGCACTAATAAAAACAAACTGTGCTATTTTCAGCAAAACCGGTCCAGTGATTTTCGAGAAAATCGAGGACAAACAAACAAAGCTACAAACTTACATTGATTTATACATATATAGATTATTTCATCCTAACCAAGTTGATTATAATTCATAAAAATTCTGTTGGATAAAAACACCTATCGTCAAGGCTTAATAAAATTTTCCAGAAGTAAGGAGAAGATTGCTTTCTCAGGGTATGCTCAAAGTACTCTTCTCTCTGTCTATTCAATTACAAAAAAATGAGAACTGTATTAAATATGTCAATAAAAAAAAATAATCTTGGCTCAAGTGCAAACAAAATCGGAAAAAAACAGCTGTTCGTTTTAAAAAAAACATTTTTGTAAATTTAATTGAAAATATTACTCTAAGCTCTTATCCTTATTAACACTTTAAAACTACAAATAATAAAAATGAAAATTTGAAAAATGTTTTTTTTTTCCCCGCCAGAATAAAACTTTTATATTTATTTTATTTAGATTTAATTTGCTGAAGTGTTTGTTATTTTTAAATTTATTTAGAGTAAGTTCTATTCATAAAATTTTGATAAAGTTTTATTCGAGTTATAAACAAAAGTACATAGTTTTAAAACGAAGAAAAAAAACAATCGTTTTTTGATCTATGTTTTTTTTCCGGGCGTTCGAGTTAGGTAAGGGTAATTTTAAAATAAAATCATATGTGTTTTATTTTCTTTCCAGGATGCATCTTTTAAATGAGTTGAAAAAAGACAATAATCGACACACACTACTGCGTAATCAATAGATACCTGCTTACTTACTCGATAGATCGTGATAAGCAAGTACTACTAATAGTCTGGTAATTGCCATACGGTAAACGTTTCAAAATCGACTTTAAATTATTTAAGAGATCTGTTGCATGAATCAATTGTTCTGGAAATCTCGATCGTGCGAGTGCCATTATATCCGTAAGTGTGCGAGTTACATTATTAAATATGTAGGTTGGTACCAATCAAGTAACCTATGGAACCAGAAAATAACAATGCCTCAAGTGGGGTTACATGTCGTCATGGTGAACGCAAACGATTTTTTTTCAGATGCTTTTTTTTGTGTTCAAGTTTATTTTGTAGAACTCCGTTTTATATAGGAAAATTAAAATTATGAAGTTGTTATGTATTATTCCTACCTCTACCCCTATCCCTATCCCTACCCCTACCTCTACCCGTCCCCCCTAATCCTACCTCTACCCTTACCCCTATCCCTGTCCGTACCCCTACCCCTACTCCTACCCCTACCCCTACCCCTACCCCTACCCCTACCCCTACCACTACTGCCTAACATCGAACGTGCGACATTTCATCAAGAAGTACCAGGATACTTCTTTAAGGGGTGGAAAAGGGGATGGAGGTGGTTTATCGAAATATCGTATTGTGACATCAAAGTTATTCATCTGTTTCGAAGGTCAAAATCGAGTTGATTGGCGGCCCGTCCTCTCTGCCTACCCCTGTGGAGAAACGGCGTGATGGTTAGTTAGTTAGTTAGTTAAGGACAATTTAAGATTGTATTAAAAAGAAAGAATTTGAAAAAAGTGAACAATTTCTAAATGAAGTTATGGAAGGTCAGTAAACATTAAAAATAATTTTACAAGAATATAAATCGGAAAAAATTATTAAATTAAATAAAAAATAAAATTTTTCAAAGAAATAATATTTTAAAAAGTACGCAATGTGTAAACACTGTTTTAAAGTAAGATAAATATAATCTGTTACAAAATTTGAATGATATAAAATGAAATATGTATATCTTTGGAATGGTGTGAGTTAAAGAAGTCATATTTTTATACACAGAAATTCACAACTATTTTTTTGTCAGTGATAATAGATACAATATTGGCTTTAATAAATCGTGTATTATGTAATAATGCATGGGTAATTCTTGAAATAACAATTTGAAGCTTAAACTACGGCTAACTAATAATAAAATTAATCTGATAATTTATCCCTGACAAGCACGTACAGTGCCAAATTGTCATAGGTTCGTTTTTTGCAAAAAACATAGGCGCCATCCCTGAGGGGGCGCCGTAATTATTACCGAAATCATTAAAAAAAATTGTCCCGACGAAGGATACGGGTACGGTCGATATCTTATTAAATTGAAGTCTTTTGAAAAAAAAAATTATGTTTATATTATCATTTAAAGTCTTATTTTGCGATGATAATGTTAGAACTTGTCTCCAGTTTTCTAGGGAGCCGAAGTGTGCACTGAACGATCATCAAAAAGTGTATGGAAAAGTTTTTCTTCACTGAATCATTTTATGAATTGCATAATGGTCGGTTGAGCGTAGAGCGTGTTTTTAATGAATCATTTTCTATGCTTTAGGCCCTATATGCCTCGATGCGCAGCCAACAACCAAACAGGAGCTACATTATAGTTCCCGGGTTTGAAATGACACAGTAAGAGATGGTAACTCACTCGCAAGATATTATTTTTCTGAGAAACCGGTTCCTGTTGAAACTTGTTTGAATAAATATTTTTGGGGGTTGTATTTTTACTATGCGATACTTATGTATTATAAATAAATAAATATCGTAAATGAAATATTAAGTCTCCTTATATCGAGAAATATGTCAAAAAGCAGCTATAAATCGTTTAGGTAACCGGAGCCGCAGTGACAGTGACAAGCTTTCATTTTAAATATAAACCATGTCTAGCAGAGCCTGACGCGCTGTCAAAATACAATTATTATTTTTTGACAGGAAGCAATCACTTTGCGGTTAGCAATAATTTGATTTGAATTAAAATATATATATTTTTTAGCATCACTTTATTGAAATCATCAACCAACCAGTTTCCGTTCAGCCTGAAGGTTCTGTACGGTTTTGTAAATAAAATTCACGTATATACGAAGGAAAGTTGTGTTTCCAGTTATTGTATAAGCATATTACGTTTTTTTAATGTTTTAGTGTTGTTGTCCAAGTTTCAGCAGCCTCATTATCGCAAGGTAGGTTTTTTTAAAATCCTGTAATCGATTTTTTTGCATTATTAGGTTTGATGAATAATGTTGTCCTCGAATAAAGTTTTACAAATAATTTTACTATAGCATAATAATGACACTCTATGGCGTAACAACGGTGGTTCAGTGATAGAATACTCGCGTCCCACTCGACGGCCTCAGTTCGATTCCCGTCCAATGCAGTATTTTAATTTGTTTTTTAAATTACTTTTAGTCGATTTTTTAAATCATTTTTTTTTTCTTGAATATATGGAAGTTGAAAGTATGATTTTGTTTAAAGGGAAGGGTCGCAATCGGTACTTGATAAATAAATATAGTGGAACCGGACCTGAGAATGAAATACTTTAATCTATGACTAATACGCCGAGGGCACCTGGTTACAAATAGTTTCTCTATGATAAGGACTGAAATATCACCGGTAAATGTGGATCGATGTTATGATTAGAACTTCAAAATATAGTTTCAATAATATCATAATATATTGTAGATTGAAATCAACCATAAATTGATGGCATAATAAAATAATTTCCAATTTTGGGCGTGGTCGTTTGCGTGGATTACAAAAAATATGAGATTTTTTTCTATCCTCTCCATTATTTCCAAGCAAGTAAACTTCCTTCTGATATCAATAGAGTACGTTAGCGTTACCATAATAGGTTTGTTATTTACATATTTCCCTGTGGAAGTAAAAAACGTTTAAGTACCTTTAAATTAATTATTGTTATGTGACATATAGGTACAATATTCATACTGAATGTTTATTTCAATAGAAGATTTAACAATCTAGCATCTGTACCAAGAACATTTTACTTGAAATAAATTGTCTGAACTAAACTGTAGTCAGTAAAAATATCTAATGAAAACACTGGAGTTCTTTGAAAACCTTGAACGCTTTATATTTTTTGAGTTCGTAATAAACGTAGCTATTTTCAATACAAAAGACGCGCACTTTAAAAACATTAAGTAGGCATATTTAGAATACAAAAAGTTAAAACAAGAACAATAAAAAAACATTTACTTTAATAAAAAGAAAAGAAGAGAGAAGACAAAAAAATAATTGAGTATGATTCATGATAAAGGATTATAAATTTGTTTATTCATTTGGGGAAAAACACTAAAGTGTAAAAATTATTTTTTTTTTAAATTTTCTCCAAAATGTAAATTAAAAATATAATTCTGAACACATTTTTGTATATCCAAAAAATCCTGGATAGAAAATACTGCTAAAAAATAAAATACTTGTTTGTGTTTCAGCTGTTTCGGCGATCAAGGCCATTTTCAAACAGTGGTTAATGCACATTGATAAAACCGATTTAGTTAGAAATTGTTTTTTTTTTCAACTATATCAGTTTTACGGGTAATAAATAGTTTTAAACACCGTCCAGATTAGAATTGGGTAGGAGTAAATAAAAGCATATAAGTAAGTGGTCGAAATGTTGATTAACCACAATTTGAAAATGGCCTTGAACGCCGAAACAGCTGTGACAATAATACAAACTAAAATATTTGCGGAATTTAATAATAACATTATTAAATTTGATTTTCATTAAATGTTTAAAATAAATAAATACAGTTCTACGAATCAAACATAAAAACAATTAATAACTGTTTACCTGTAGTGCAAAGGCAAAATGAAAATGTTTGACATCGATATTAAAATGCTTCATTAAACGTGTTACAACATGCTATATTAATATGTACAAATACATACACTTCTTTTCCACCTCTGTCATTGTCGTTAAAAAATCAATTACTTTTAAAGTGTTTCATGATAAGAACTGCTTTGTATTACTTTAATTAAGGTTGATTTGTTATATTCATTAAGACTCAAATTGCTCTCGCAGCATTCAGGTAGATATATATTAGTGAATAGATTATCTAACAATTGAAAATCATTTCTCAATTGACCTACACAATTTAAAAAATAATTTAAAATTATTTTGATTAGATGCTTTCTTTCTCAGGAATATAAAGAATACTATAAAATAATAATGTTTAGTATAGACAAATAAAGGACACAATATTGTAATAATAGACAAATTATTAACATAAACGATAAATGATTAAGAAATGAAAACATTGAATAACAAACTTATATTAGAAATTAAAAAATAAATTATTTTTATCATTAACAATAATACGAAAATAAGTTCAAGAGACAGGTATTTAAAAAAAAACATTTAATTATTAATTAAATTAATTCACTATTAACGCTTTTTCCGATTTCTAAAATTTCTAATTTGTCCAATTGTAAACCGGTTGTATTTGTATGTAGAAATTTTAAACCTTTTTTTATATGAAAAGAATGATTGGTTTCTAAAATATAATTCGCAAATTCGGAACAATTGTTAATATTTAAACACCTTAAGTGTTCCTTAACTCTAATTCGTAAATTTCTAAAAGTCTTTCCTATGTAAAAATAGTTGCAATCATTATAAATTAATTTATATACCCCAGATTAATTTAAAATATTATCTTTATCGTTGTTATTTAAGCTAGCAGTCCACAATGGAGTGCTAATACCAACCCTGATGTATGGCAGTTAGGCATGGAACTGGCAGAGGAAGGATGAAAGTAAACTGAATGCTGTAGAAATGAGATCTCTGAGACGAATGTGTGGTAAAACCATGTATGATCGTGTGAAAAATGTTGAGATTCGTAAAGAATGCAAGGCTGATGTAAGCGTAGTGAGCAAGATTAAGAAAGGGACGCTTAGATTGGGCATGTAGAGCGAATGAACTAAGAGAGGAGTGTAAGTAGAATATATGACGCGAATGTGAATGGAAAAAAAAGCCGGGACGTCCGAGGAAGATATGGCACGATCAAGTAAATCAAATACTTGAGTCGGGCCATGTCAGAAGTCGGAATAACAGAAGAGAATGTGTGGGACGTTGTATGAAAGTGAATGAAGCAAGAAGTGTATGCCAAGATCGAGTTGTTTTTCGGTCCGTCCTCTCTGCCTACCCCTGCGGCGAAACGGCGTGATGGCTAGTTAGTTGTTATTTAAAATATAATTTTATTAATTTATTATTAGTATAAAAAGCTGGTTGGATACTATTTGGAACGTTTTTAATTATTTAATTTGAATTATCATTTTTTAAAAATGATATTTTCCTCCACTGTTTACTAACATCAGTTATTTTTGGATATAAATAATATTTTATAATTTTTTTTTAAAGTATATATTTGTTTTCATTAGTGATAAATCTAAGATGTAAGTTATTAAGTCTAAGGGATAAGATATGGGTTAGATAAATTATACTGTAAAGCGCCCTTCTAGGTTATTTTCTTACGAAAACAACGCATTCAAAATCTCGACGCATCGCTTACTTCGTGTTGCCTGTCGCGTCTATTTCTTTATCTCTTAAGCGCACACTATTCAATGTTCGCATTTCAGGCCCTTTCTTTTTCGGTGTATAGTATGTCAAATCGAAAAGCATATTTTATTATTGATATTAATTCACGACCAAAGCCCATTTATTACGTTGATATTACTTTGAAGATCTTTAAAATACAATCAAATTTATGACAGGTAGACTTTTTCATTTGGATATTTGTCATTACAACGTCATCGTATAAATCGAATCTAGAAAACTGAAAAAAACGAACCGTTTACGATTAACCGCAGTTTTAAAATGGTCTTGAACGTCGAAACAGCTGCCACAATATTACAAAGTAAAAATATTTACAGAACTTTAAAACATTATTAATGTTGATTTAAATTAAATTTTAAAAAAACTACGAATTAACCACAAAAACAATTAAGAAAAAACGAAATATCAAGATAATCTTAAAAGTATATCTATAAGATCTCCGGAAAACGCAATTATTTTGATACTCCGAAATTCCCAATATTACAAAACTGCATTTAAATTTGCAATAATAATTAGAACCCTCAACAAAGTGTTACATATGAAATATGTAAGAAGTGTATCTGCACCTTTTATTGGATTGATGCAATATTTGGCTATCATTGTTAGTGTATACATTATCTATGCTTTTGTGTCGTTTAGGTTGGCAACCTTGCGAGGAGTTTTCCTGTTAGGTGGAGTAACAGGAGGAGACCATTCTTTGGACGGGTGCGGGTGGCATTGCACGGCCGTGTAACAAATCAAATCGCCATTATCATACTTTTATATTACAACATTACAACTTGAAAAAATTCTACTTTAGGGAGGATCGAATCGAATGAACCCCGTGATGAGGCCCGATGGTAAAAAAGATGCTAGCTTTACCTGTTCGCCGCACCAACCGTACTCCGTACCTAATCATGCATGGACGTGATGATGCATGATGGTACCTTGACCATCCCCCGCTTTACCTGTTCGCCGTACCAGATATGCCGAGCAGATCATCTACGGACCTGACGCCCCGTGATGTTCTCCTTTGACCTCCGGGTCATCTTCTTGGACGATTCGTCGCCACAGAACGTGGCTACTAATGTAGTACTAACTACTCGCATTAATACCACGAAAAGTCAGTATCATCTTATAATTATTTCAATAGCAAGCCGTTCTTTTAAAGTCAGTAGATTCAATTAGGATCTTTTTCTATATTATATTTATATTGTTGTTCACTCTAAACTGTGTTTCCTTTTAAAGAAATCCTTTAATAACCAGAGTATGATTTGCCGCTCCTAGTGGGTCTACATATGACCTGAGATTATTTGTCTTGATGCTTAAATTGTACAATGTCGATATACGATGATAATGGCGCCCTTCTATTGAACATATAAATATTCGGGTAAATATGTGCAGGCCCTATGTAAGTATGTTTATATTAGGAACTTCACCACTTTTCTAGTCAACAAAAGCTACGAATATAGATACTAACTACGAGGGCAAAAAACTTATGTTTACTTAATGTTTCTGAACTATCTTTTATTTTCAAAATTGTTAATGGTTTTATATAATACAGCCCTGATATAATCATCTTAATTAAATTTAATATTTCAGATAGAACTACTCGATCTAAAATTTTATTCAATTGTAACAATAATTTCAGGGCTAAGTCATTCAAAAATTCTCTTCTACCTAGACTTCACGCAGAAGGTAATATATTTTCAAACATAGTAGACATATTCAACTGCTCGTAATATAAATACAAACAGACCATGATTACATACATCATCAAAAATTATTAATATACGAGTATGTCTCTAGAGTATAAGTATCAGTGAATGTGAGGTATCTTTTGAATATTCGCCTCTGTAGCTAATTATTTGGAATGGTACTTACAGTAGGTTATTCCTGTATTTGTTCGTTAGAAAAATGAAATATTTAGTTGTTGTAGTGATATGTTTTGCACCTGTGTGACTATTGTAACTAACTAAATATGTAAAAGCCCATATAGGGCGTATATAATATAATAAATAAATAAATATTTCGATGTTTTGAGTAAAAAAACCTTATTTTTATGGTGCAATATATAATTATATAACGCCGTTCTAACTGACATCAAGAAAATTATAGGAAAAAAATAAGGTATTAAAAATAAAAAGGAATTATTGACGGGTAGAATTTTTGTGTAGGAAGTTTGTCTTTTCACAGAATTGGTTCAGTAGCTAATTTGAGCTATTAAAAGGTTTCTTTCTGAAAGTATTCAGTTTACGGATATAAATTATATTATTTGACCACATATTATATTATTTTCTACAGTTGTACGAAATGGTTGTATTTCAAACTGGTATTTTTGGAAAATAATTGGAATGAAGAAAAAACAATTTCCTATATAACCAATTGACAGACAAAAATGCGTTCTTTGGAACACTATCAACACTACAGGGTAATATTTAAGGTACGTATTTTAAAAAATATAGTTAATTATGTACGCATAATATGAAAAATGTAATATAAAAACTCATATTTTAAGTGTAAGTTAACAGAAAGAGAGCCACACACAGATATGGCTATAAAACTCCGCGAACCTGTTGCAAAATTCGTCACCTTTTCAAAATTACTCCAATTAAAGTTAATAAATGTTTGTAAGGTATCTGTATATCTTGTATATATCACATAATTTCTAGTTATTAAAGGCGGAAAACTGGTTTACAAGTAATTACGTTCAAATGTCACACGCTTAAAAGTAAGTCACGTGACGAGCTACGACACTATGGAGAATGCCAGTATACGTTTATTTTAAATCTTGTTTTATAGCTTTGTGTACGATTTCATGTTCGGGAAAATTGACACTATTAATTAGCACATTTATATAAGCAATTTCAAGTACAAAGTATTAATTTGGATCTTACAACATTACCTATTTGAGGGATATCGTTTTCTGCATATGTAATTTTGCGACGAAATATGTTTACTTATATGGCCGGTCAGTCGTTGAGTTGGCATCGCGTCTATGTCCCACTTCAGAGTCTTGGGTTCAACTCCTCGACTTGCTAAGTCCTCCATCACGACACAAGCAACATCCTCCGCTAAGCGTGACGGTAGAAGATTTAAAAATATTGTCAGGTTATTTGTATCCCGGGAATGTTTGTCTTTCTTTATGAAAAAAAAAGCTTACTCCTTTTCCGACATAGTTTTCTGTCCTTAGTGAAAATGTAATATTTATTTTAAAACTAAAAAATGTTACATATAATTTCGTTAAAACGCACACTAACTTGCTTTCCAACGACCGTAAAAGGGTGCGACTTGTAATAATAACTCAGCATTCACTTATGTTAATATTTTATCTACGAATATGTACATAAAATCTACTGTATGAAGTTAATCTGTAGTAGTTTTATATGATGTAGTTTTATAAAAAAAGGCTATCCATTTGTCTTCTGGACACAAACCATGTGCTCATTTGGTACCTACATAGGTAGATAAATTCTCAGATGAACATGACATGCGCTAGTGAGATTCAAATCTTTGACTTAACAAGTGGCCTTATTTTGCGGCACAGTTGTCGTGCTTTACTTTCTTCAGTGGCTACCTTTTCTATGTCAAGTCACTCTACTTCAAACTGCAATCCTTCAAATAAATTTATTCATGTTCAATGTTACCGAATTGACTGAAATTTTGGATCTGTGCTAACATTTGATTGTCCGTAGACGATTCTGTGAAATCTTCTCTAAACCAAACAATTGCAAAAAAATCAATTAACCCTAGAATGGAAGCGAGGTGTAAAATTTATTCTGTCCAATCTCAAACTAATTTTTAAGATATGCTTTCCTTGAGATCTTTTCCAAGCAATGTATTTGTCTCCGTAGTAGCAGCAGGCTGCGCCCTTTTCTCGCAGATACGTTAATTATTTTTTCAACTTAAACAAATTTAAAGTCTTGTATGGTGGGAACTATTGATTGAAATTTACAAATCGCTTCCCAGACACAATAAACGAGTAAATTATCCATATGTTTGATCAATTTAATTAATAAATATGTTTATGTTCTGAGTGATCGTAATACTATATTATCAAAGACAGGAAAAAAATGCCCAATTTAAAATGGGAGTATAATAAACTTCGCGCTTCCATTAATGAGCTAAGGAAGAATGCTGCCATTCTAGAGTTAACAAACAAAACGCATTCCTGATAACGCAAGGTTAGAAGTTAAAAAAAAATTATATATGGGTGATTTTTGGGGCGCCAGTTTGTGATAAAAATCACCTAAAGGGAGCTGTACATTTTTTAAGGCTCTATTCTACTACTAACTGTGGATACTGTATTAAAATAATTTAATATTTAATACTAACAGATTGCATTCACCAGCTCATCGGTTAATAACCTCAAACTATTATGTGCAATGTATCACTAACGAGTGTAATGCTGGGTAAAAATGTATTAACATTATGTGTGGTGCAGCAGAAGGAAAGCTGGATATACGGATTTTTTTCTCAGACTATATGGTACCGTAAATACCAAAATTTTAGATTTGTTAGAGGTTCGATGATCCAAAGACATTACAGTGAAAAAATCAAACAAAAATGCGAGTGTTAGGCTAGGCTTCGATTCATATTTTTCTCTGCTCTGCAGTACAAAACGTAGTGAACTTTTGGATTTGTATTAAGATGTATTGTGTAGTTCTACCCTCTTAAAGGTAAATAAATATATTTATTTATTTATATCACATTTACAAATAAGAACATTCTTCCACAACACAAATGTTGCCATTTTCACAGCTTTTTGCAAACCTTGGAAAATTAAAGGAATTTTTTGCACGTATAGATTTCAGTTTGCTTTCAGTAAACAGGATAAGCAATTAGCAGCCCGCGTCAGGACTTAATTAGAATGTCAATCACTCTGTTTTTTCATTACTTGCCAATCAATAATACATACCTACTTTTTTTACATGAATAGTTTGATACCTACTTTTTTTACATGAATACCGCACAAGAGTCCCAAATGCTCCCAACCGTCCGGAGTCAGTGAGACTATGGCATCCCCAATTGGGGAATGTTGTGAGGCTGAAGGTATTGGGGAGGGGACGGAAAAGGGGAAGAGGAAGATGGGGAAATACCTGGCAATTCAGATCTGGTCACCAAATACGGCTAAAGCCATTTCAAGCAACGTTTCAATTCCGAATGGTGGTCTTTCACCAGAGCGATACTGAGAGTATCTTCCACTCTGGAACGTTCGCAAATATACTGTATATTATTTTTAAATTAATTAATTGTCAAACAGCACAAATTAATTAATTGTTTATGGTAACGAGTTGCGACGGCGGACTTGAGCAATTCAGCGGCCTAAGATAGCGGCATATTGTACGGCGGTTGGCGATAAGACGGAAGTCAAATTTGAACTGGCGGCGCAGATCGTGAAAGGTACGCATATAGGACAAGATAGGATTAATTAGAGATATGTAACAATATTAACTTCCAAGTACAGGGGTTCATGAAATGATGCGTAAATGTAGGTGTGTGTGAATAATAGGGGCATTGTGTAAAATTGCCCAACCACCCTTGTTTATTATGTTGAGACACATAACGGTCTTAGAGCAAAATTACGTAATTGTAATTTCCAATTTATATTTCCCACAATATTTACGCGATGAAAAACAAATAAATTTTAAATGATTTCGTGTAATTTATCTCTTTGCCGTTATAAATAAAGTCATTATGGCGATGAATAAATCTCAGTCGTTAATTCCGCCGTTACAATGTCAGATGAGATTTAAAAAAATAATGCCACCTAAAAAACCCCTAAAAAGTTTATCGGATGCCTTTACCTACACAAAATAAATAAGATAAATTTAGATTTCTTCCATATTTGCGTCTTACACCAGTTACTAAAACCAAGCAACGAGGAAAAATCATCCGAATCCCGGCGATCCCTGTTAGATTTAATATGATTAATGTGTGTTGTACAACCAGTATTTATGTAAATTTCTTATTAAACTACTTATCGTAATCTATTAAAATTGTTGAACATAAATTGAAAGTGTGTAAAAAAACCGCCGTAATTACAGTAAATGTTTTTCTTTTCGCTAATATCACTCTGAAAGTATACAATATTTATGAATATTTTCATAAATATTGTATACTTGGCCCTGGATGAAATAATTTCCGTCAAGATCCCATGTCATCTTGAAGATGCAGTGTGGAAGGTCATTTAGAGGATAGAAACGAATGAACCTGGGTCTTGAAGAGATCCATGTTGTAGGAGGTAGGACACACAGGCCGGCAGATTATTCCACAGCCGAGCTGTTGAACACAAGAACCATTCGTAGAAGCGACTTGTTCTCCCGTGACACATGTCAACCATGTACAAATGTTGGACGCGCGTTTGGAGAAGGTATCAATGACGTTAGTTCATCAGAGCATCATCAATTAAAATACCGATAGAACAACGGCAACATTCCCATTTGACTTCTGTGCTTCAAATATTGCAATCCGTTAAGATATTTATGTACACAACAGACATAGGGTTAACATAAAAAAAAATTTGAGAAAAAAGAAAGAATAAACACCATCCATCCAATAACGGTGATATAATATGAAATAATAAAACAATAAGTGTCAAAACAAAAACATAAAACAGAAGACAAGAGAAAATAAAATCTGCGTCAAGTGAAAACGAGAGATTCATGATATAGGGGCTATCGTTAAATATATCTGGAATCTTTCCACCACAGTGGATTTTATATTGTCGACGCATTCGCATAATAGGTTGGGAGAAGATTAAGTTGGTTCTTTCGAGTAGAATATGACAAGTTTCGGGGTTTCTTAGTTAAAGGAGATTACATATATGTACATTGATGACAATGACAATGTACATATATGTAATGGTATGTGTGGAATTGCACCAACCTCCTAATATACCGCAGAAAACAATAATTTAATCAAATGACTAAGAGTTATAATTTCTTCAAATGATTGGTATTCACTTTGTGGCGTAATCATTAACAAACGTATTCAAAAATTTACTTTGTATTCACCACTTTATTAATATTTACAGATATCTACATATTTCGAAAGCGATGCTTTCTTCATGTAGATGTTAATATTATTTTCATCAGAAATATATAGATGTATATATCTGTGTATATTAATGTAGTGGTTGTTAGGTAACATAATCATTTTTTAGCCGCTAGTTAAATAGAGATACATCTAGCCGCTGGTTGCTAAACTTCACGCTCCGGACCAATAGCGACACGTTTCCGGCCGGCCATCTTTGTTTTTGGCCGGCGAGACAAGCGAATGGGACACGGTTTCCGGCCGCCATTATGGCGTAGGTTTGCACTGAGCAAACGCCCGCGATTACGATCCCAGACGCAGAGTCGTCAGGTACGTGCGGCGTGCCTTGGGCACATGGCCGCCCGCTAATTATATTGTAACTCGTTATCTTTGCAATGAATCTAAATATTAAAGCCAGTGACCGATGCCCTAACTCGCTGTGTCCTGTCTGACGCCGTACGTGTGAGATCCAGAGTCCCTAGACAATACACCTTTTTACGCTGAAGGGATCGTGACTCCCGTCGCAGACCACCTCTTGTAAGCAGAATTGTTTTACTCTATTTTATGTGCTGTAATAACTGTGTCATTTTGAATAGTATGCCTGCTTTGAGATTCACCGGAGAGAGATTATTGAGCCTCAGATTAGAATAGATACTGCCCCTTGTTGTGAACCCCGTATTTAATTACCTATAAATGTTTTCCCTGTAAAATAAACCTTGTCCAGAAAGCACGCTTCTTTTCCCTGGTAGCTAGTTACCTTCCGATATAAGGCTGCGGCCGATCTGCGACTTGAGACAGAGTTGTGATGCCTATACCAATCGAGCTAACCTGGTGGACCCTGAGATCAGCCCCGCATCTGGCCCGGAGGTAAGTTAACCTGTCCTCTCTTATCACTGTCGCCCAAATGGGTGGTTCTCTATCACTGGAGCCGTAACGTGGGGACCCATCCTCTTCCCCTCTTATCACTGGCGGCCAACCTGGGACCTGTATTCTTATCACTGGTCGCCCTCGCGTGGGGCTTTTCGTCCTTTCTTATCACTTGCGACCAACGTGTCACTCCCTCTTCCTTTCTTATCATGGTGAACACAAAGCAAATTTTTAAATTCATTGACTTAGAGTTATTTTACATGAAACACGATTTAATAAATATATGTTCCGAAATCAACGGTTCCCTCATCAGGATTCAAAGTGTACTAAAAAATAATGACATAATCATAACAAATTATAAGTAGTAACATAGTTGTGGTAATATACAAAAGAATCTTAATAATTTAATTAATAAAAAAATTAATGGACAACGTACCTACGTGTCTAGAGCATAAATATGAGTGAATGTGCTGTTTGTCTTGTGTATTCACCTCTTTTGAAAATTATATTAAATTATGTATAGACAATGTTATCACTGAATATTTTGTTGTTGGATTTTGTGAATATGAACCATACTATCGATGAACCTGCTATAACACGTTTTACACCTGTTGTACAAAAATATTATTATTTTTTTAACAAAATATAAAGGGCGCATAAAAATATATATAAAAACATCGAAAATGATGAAGCTAAATGATTTTACCTTTATTGAAGAAATCTCTACATGTATACCATATAAAAATTAATGTTAGTTTGTCTGTCTGTTCTCGATTTTATCGAAAATTACTAGACCGATTTCGCCGAAAATAGCACAGATGGTTTTTATTAGTGACGGAAAGATTTATAAAGTATTTTAAATGAAATCGAGTATCTAAAACTGTTGCTTTAACATTTTAAAATTAGAATGAAAAACATTGAATCCGCCGTGTTGTATTGAGGTTAGTTAGACCATAGACATAACACTCTGGTTAGCCACGGTTTACATAATAAAAAAAGAAGACTTGTTTGGGTAGAATATTTTCAAAATGAAAAAAAAAAAACAAGTATGTACCTACTTAAGAACTTTCTTATTTAGATATATTTTGAAAAATACATGTTTCTAATGTGATGACATATTCAAATGAATGTTTTTTTTGTCATAAATAGTATAACACCCAAACGACAATCAAGTATTCACAACTACATAGCTTTATTAAAAAAAATGTTCCCGAGCAAGGCCGCGTACACATCAGCCAGTAATTTAATAAATTATTCGCTTTAATAAGTTTTCAATAATAAACCCTTTTTATAGAGTGCCATTTTCGTCGCTTCTTTGAATTTCAATAAAATCTAATATCCAGGCTCATTGCAAACCTGAGTCAACCTACGCTCTCGATCTTCGAATCTTCATAGCATCTTCACAAACGGACCGAATATTATGGGACGAACGGAACTTATAGGAACATAGTGTACATTTGGACGTATAGACTCTAAGCGGTTTTCCGATATCCTAAAGCGCCCCGAGGGACCGATTAATATATCATAAAATCATGATACTACTTCTGTGAAGGTATGGTAAACCGGTGGAAAGGTAAAAATAATTCATTTTCTATTTATTAAATTAATAAAAATTGCTTTGTTTAAAACAATTATATTTAATGTGTAAATATCTACATGTTTCAGAAGCAAAGCTCCCCTCATTAGAATACACAATATACAAGCTAAAAATAATCACAAGCATTGACAAATAATCCACCCGTTTGATAGATTCGCCTATCCTAACAAGCGGATTCCAATCTTGGAGCACAGACGTCAGGTTGGAATGCTGTTCTTGTTCTACCGGTATCTCAATGGAAGATGCTCTGAGGAACAAGCGTCATTGATCACTTTGACACCGATTCATAGTCGGGAAACACGCCAAACGAGCGCTAACATTTGTGCACAAAATTCAAACACGTGTTTAAAATACTAACAAAAATTGAAAACACGTTGTAAGGTAAGTAATTAATTAAAAATTTAAAAATAATTGAAAAATAAATTATATTTGTATTAGAAATTATATAAAGAAATTATTTTTATTAATCATGTAAATAAAATAGCACGGCATAAAAATAAAATAATAATAGCTATTATTATTAAAATTTATATTGATAATATTGTAAATGTAATTCTAAAATTTCAAATGTATCTAATTGTAAACCAGTTGTATTTGTAGGTTAAAATTGTAATCCTTTATTTATGCCAAAAGAATGATTTGTTTCAAAATATTATTTGTCTAATGCAGAATAATAATTATTACTTAAACACCGTGGGTGCTCTTTAACTCTAGTAATAAAATTTCCTGAAGTCTTTCCTATGTAAAATTAACGTTGCAATCGTTAATCAATAATTAATTTATGTATTTTTCTTTATTTTATTATTTATATTTAAGGGGAAACGCAGTTATTTAAGAAAACAACAAAAAAAGTAATTACCAAAAGGTATCACATAGAATCTTTAACCCTTCATAGGGTTTATTGATCGAAAACAAATCACTTTTTCAAACAAATATCTTAATTGAGATGTACGAGTAAATGGATATTTTTTTTATAATTTTTAGCTCGGATATCTTTTAGGTATATGTATGTATATATAAAAAACAGATTTTCTGTTCTGGTGCTCAACGCTCCGAGCTTTGTGTCTGAGTTCCATTTATACAATTCATCTTGTCCATTGACCTCATACATCGTTTTATTATTATTATTATTATTTCAGAGAAAGTGTTCTTTGCTAATAATCCGTGTATTAGTTATTCAAACTGCGTGATGTTATAATTTTTTTGTATAATTATTATTTTTTTATATTTCAGATATTGGTCAAAATGCTGTAACAATACACAATTACGGACCCTATACAGATCGCGGGTGCGCTTCACTGTAGAAATTGGCAGCTACCTCTAGTAGGGAGTCACAAAATATTTGAAAGATACCCCTGATTTGGTGCAGAAACGTCCGTGTTATAGATTCCCCTATCTTAAAGGGATTGCAATCTTTGGAAAACGGACGTCAGGTGGGAATGATGTCCTCGTCCTGATCGGTATTTCAATGGGAGATGCTCTAAGGAACTATCGTCATTGATCCCTTCAGCACCGGTGAACAGTCGGGAAACACGCCAAACGTGCACCTAACATTTGTGCACGATTGACATTTGTCACATGAGAACGAGTCACTTCTATGACTCGTTCTTATGTCCAACAGTCCGGCTGTGGAATGATTTTCTGGCTTCTGTTGTTTTAACTATCTTGGTACGAGAACCAACGAAAGAAGGAAAACTCCCTTCATTGACGTCGGGTAGGAGTTTGTAATGAAACAACAATTTGGTTCTCTCTGAGGCACTACAAGATAATAGATCCTTACTCTTTTTTCTTAATGCTACGACTAACGAACCTTCCTGTTTCCTCTCTAATACAGCACTAACTCGCCAAAGCAGTGGTCACAATCTTTATTTCATTAGAACAAAAGAACATTCAAAATCATGTAATAAAATTAATAAAGGCTTCCCTACACGTGTTAATAGTGAAGACGTGTATGGGAACCGATTTAGTTAATATAAACAGGAATATACGGAGACAAAAAACTCCCTTTAAGGTACCTACGTCATGTGAATTGCATAATATCCCATAGTTATTTAGCCTTGATCTGCGTGATCTGGTATGGGGCACGCGTGTAAACTATTTTCATAAACACAATGAAAGCAGTGACCTTGTATAAAGACGCGTAAGTTCATACACGTGATTCATACGTAATTCAACTATAATATTTTTTTCAGTAAGCCAAAAAACTAAAATATAACAAATAAGACATCAAATTACTTAAAAATACATAAAAATAAAGATAAACAATATAAAATTACTACAATTCTAAGCGTATGGTAATGAGTGGTGAGATACTGTCATTATAATATTAAAGTATCTTATTTTTTTGTGACAAAATTATTTTGAAAAGCAATATCGCATTTTTGGAACGAACATCTGTGTTTCCTCCCTTCTACAATATGGGTATTTTCAAGACCCAGGTTCAATCCTTCCTATCTTCTAAAAAAAACCCTGAACGCAGCATTCCCAGAGATGAGATAGGCCTTGAGGGTTTATTGTTTCCCTCAGGACTTTCTGTTTGGAGTAACCGTAAAAAATGGGATTGCATCACTGTGCGCTTAGAGTAAACATGTTTTGCCGCGTTAACACAAGACTTTGAATTTAAAAAAAAAATACCTTTGTTTATATCACTTTTATTTATACTTTTGCCGACCGGGTTTTGCTACTACCGTAGCTTCTTCAGGGCTGTATACAACTACTGCCCTGAAGAAGCTACGGTAGTAGCGAAGCCCGGTCGGCTAAAGTATAAATAAAAGTGATGTAAACAAAGTTATTGTTTTATTTTTTAAATTATAATGTCACATCACCAAGTTACCGCTTTATATGAAAATACAAAACTTTGAGTATTGTGACCAGAGAACATCTATGCATAGGTTAACATTAATAGGGATCACTTTGGATGAGCATTTTAATACATTTTAGTATCATATTCGACCATTCGATACGAGTACCAAGTGTCACAGAGGGTGCCTTTTTGTTCTTTCTAAAATAATGCCTCCTAAGAAGCAACCTGATATCTATAGATATAAAATTAGCTACACTTAATCCGACCGGCTGCGCCAGTTTCTTGTGTATTATCCTCTTAATATATGAAAGACTCTCCTTTTTCATGTATTTATTTCTCAACAAGTTATTTTACGTATTTTATATTGACATAACATATAATTTTAGCAATTAAGAGAAAGGTAACTTTAAAAATTCCTGATGTTTAAGTTACATATTTTATATAAAATAAAATATGATAATATCTTTAGACTAAAAATATAAAAATGCATTTTTTTTTTAAATCAATCAATAAAATCACTAACTCAAGTATCCATTTCATTATTTATCAATGATGTTGTGTGGGTGACTGTGCAATCAGTAACCATTTGGTGCAGAACTTCTTGAAGCACTGTAGCGATGTCGATCTTCGAATTGATAGTGGTATTTAATACCTTTTGTTCGAAATATTTAGAATCCTATGCCGATAAAAGTTAGTCGAGATATCCTGGCGTCTCGGGGTGAAAATTAAAACAGAGATGTTCAGAATAATATATTGAATTGGAGAGCCAGGAAGCTAATATCCTTCTTATTCAAAGATACCCTTGAATTTCAAGGAGATTACATTACTGAGATGATTCTTGAGCTTCTTAGTTACACGAACCAGTTAACCCTTATCTTGAAGAGTTTTTCAATTATCAAGAGTATAACACACAACAAACTGATTTTCACCGTTTTTATTTTATTTTATGACTTTCACCCATTAAGGGCGATCTTGGAAATGTTTAATCAGATTGTTTTTAATAGTACAGATTCTTAAAATTTCTTACTTTTAAACAGGATAAATTAGAAGGTTTAGAAATCAACAAACATTTAAAAAAAATTATAATATTATATAACTGTTTTTTATCACCGATGACTTAAATTGTTATGCCATTTTTATAAATATATTTTGCTAATAAATTGTTAATTTGGGGGGAGTTGAGACTTAGAAGGCAAGAAATAATGGTAGGGAGTTCAATTTTAAGTTTTACCAATTCATGCATAGAGTTTGGAAATTGGTCATTGATAGGACGCTCAAAGAAATTATGGTCAAGAGTATCCTCTGACCCACAATCACAGTAAGGTGAACTGAATATGTGGAATCTGGCGAGATGACTAAGGCAAGAAGTGTACCCTAGTGTCATTCGAGTTATGAAAGAAATATATTTTTTTGGAATGCAAGCGTATTTATGAAATCATTACTTGACAGCAATAAAAGCATTCCTGGTTTTACTAAAAGTTGTATCACTTTGGTGGAAATATAAATACCTAGTAGGTATAAGCGGCCCGATGCGAAATTTTTGAAATTTTACCAATTTTCCATGTGCAAAACTTTTCAGGTTCATAATTTGACAAAAACGTTTAATGAATTCCGGAAAGTATTTTAACCCTAGAATTAATGGGAGTAAAAAATATATTTTACTGACATTTTAAAATATGCGCTTTTCTCCTATCTATGATAAATCTTTGTCATTTAGGGTAATAAATATTCCTATCAAAAATATGCCTCACTCGTTTATTGTGTCTGAAAAGCGATCGGTAAATTTCACTCACTAATTCCCACCATAAAACGAGATGTAAAATATCCTGAATAAAAAGATATCAAACTTACGCACGAGAAAAAGGCGCAGCCTGCTACTGTGAAGACAGGCGAATTGATAAGGAAAGAACTCAATAAAATCGTATTTTAAAGAATATATTTCTTTAATCGCGTGCGATCGGTCAACACTTGTTTGAAGCTTGGCAGTAATAATTTTACTCCTCGCTTCCATTCTGGGGTTATTTAAAAAAAAATTATTATGGCCGTAATGTCACATTCTTTATTTTGCAGAAAACTTCGATTGAAAAGGTTCTCCTTTGCTTACATGTATCTTACAATCCATAGACGTCTGGTATATGAACCGTACTCGTATGAACGAATAAAGTTTTAAGTGCCAAATGACTTAAGGAATGCCGTTTTGGGTCAAATTCTACTTTTAGGAGATTTATGGTGATGACATCCTTTTTTGAGTTACCTACTTACTAATAAGATAAATGGATTGGGATATTTTTTAATACTTTCAGAAAAAAAAACTAAAGAGTCTTTTATATACTATACGATTATACCGCATATGGCATGTATATACATAGTTGATAATACATTTCCATGGGTAGCAGATGTTTGTTTTATTTAATTGCTTTTCCTCAATGAACACTCTACTAATTATGAGTACCACTCTCCATCATTCAGAATATCGAGACTTGGTAACTCAAGCCAGGGCTTTAAAATTATTGGTAGCAGTCTCATTTAGACTGATACCAAATGTTAAATCATTAAATGCTGATTCCTAAATAGTAAATCATTTTCAATTATATAAGTAAATCATTTATTTATGTCAAGCATTACGAAAATAAACTTCGATGAATATCATTTGTGATGTCTAAAATTATGAACTCTACCAAAAACCAAAACGGTGTTCAGGCATTGACTTAAATATTCTGTCAAATGTGTATTTTTTCCTACTTTGTCATTGCTTCATTCATGTTTATGTATGTGCTGTTCCTTTTCTGTAGCTCTTGTTTATCATTTTCTTTTCGTGTTGTGTATTTTTTGTAGGTAATCGGATTGTTTCAGATCTCGGGGAGGATAGTGCAAGCTCACGACTTCCATGTAAATAGAATTTTAGGTTTATCAAAATAGTATAATAAAAAATATTGAAAGGATGAAAATCCAAAGGATTAAATACGAAAATAAAACTTTTAAAAACATGGGGAATGTCCGATCGCTTGTAAATTGGACCCTGCCAGAATTACGTTGCTGCCATCACAAGGGTGTTTTCGCTCCTGGTTAGTCGCGCATCATTTTCATTGGCTATATGAGCAAAATGTTTACAAGTATATCGCTATAATTAAATCGAAATTACTATCCAAGCAAGAAAATAATTATTATGTGGGTTTGAGCTCAGATATTATTTATTTATTTACGCTCAAATTGGGCTTTGCAAATTTTACATTTTTTATCAGTACAGTACGCACATGTTGTTTAGTAATAGAGAAATGTTAAGATAAATTCAAATAAAAAATTAACAAAGAAAGGAAAATTGAAAAAAAGATACAAATATGTATAGTATAAACAATGCCATAGAAAAAGTAAAATAATGAATAACGTTCTCGAAACACTAACTATCTGTGAGTAAGCTGGGTTTTTTCTACTGGTATTAAAATGCAAGATGGTTCGATGAACTCATGTCAATAATCACTTCGAAACCAGGGGAGACAGATAACACGTCATTCGCGTGTTTGGTCGTTATATAAGTCGCATAGATTGCCGGTTTGCAGGTTTCCTTCGTCTTACAACACGGGTCTTTTTAAAGCCGCCTACATACCTAAATAATGACGGGAAACGGAGGATAGGGAACTATGGTAAAGGAATAGTCTGAATGCTTTAACAAAAAAAAAATGACGAAAAATCCCAGTGGATAACATTACATTGTGCATTCCACGCATGGAACTGGGAATAAAACTATTTTATTATCAAAGCCCACGCGTCCGCTTAAAGGTTGAACAATGGAAACTTCACAAATTAATGTGATTACTCAGATGATATGTTTTTAAATATAATCTTCCAAAAATAAATTAATGAGGGGTAATTAATCGCTTCATTTTTTGCTTATTCAAGAAAACATTATACACATTTGACTAATGTGATTTCACACGTACACAATATCAGAATACATACCTTCAAACATGCTAGCCCTGAAATGTGTTCACGCGAGTTCATCGGTCACCTGCTGCAATTAAATGCATCTCCCTTTTCCCCTTCCCCCTTGTTTGACTTTTCGCCACCGGTATAATCAAAAACGCCGCTAAGAATTCAAGTTCCGTACAAGTATAATAATAACCAGTGAAATAAGTGTACACACAATTGAATTATCCACAGTGAATGGTGAAATTGATGAGTCCCTTTTTACCACTTTCCTCTATCATTTTGTTACTCTATCATATGCCATAGTCATTTTTACATACAATTTGCAACCGCAAAACCATCCTGATCATTACGGGCAGGATTGGCAACCACCCGCACGAACCAAAATGTAAGTTTCATGTTTTGCTCTTAGCATGTCATTATAATATTTAAAAGCAAAATCTTGTTCCTGCACACTCCCAACTGTTGAATGTGATATAAACAATTCAAGTTAAAATTTTTATAATTTCTTCAAATGTTTGGTAACTTTGTGGCATCATTATTAATTATATAAATTAAAAATATACTTTGTATTTACCACTTTAATTAAAATATATAAATATTTCTCTACATGTTTCGATAGCAATGCTATCATCTTCAGGAATAAATGAATACTAAAAAAAAAAATTTAAAAATTTATTTTAAAAATTTAATTATTTTTATTTAAATTTAAAATTTTTATGTTATTCACCATCGTACGAGCATATGCGGAGAATTCTTGCATTTTCCCATTTCCCATTTAATTGGTACAATAGCCCTGCATCATGATTTTGATGTTCCAGGTGTCGCAGGAGCGCGGAGATATTAATGGCACTTAATTTAAAAGCAGGAGACTCCATTAACCACTGAACTATGCAGTGGCAGAGATGAAACAGATTCGAAAAATAACCTTTTTTATTTTTCCCGGGTTATGAATAACATGTCAATATTTGAAAATCTACTACTACCATGACAGTATTTATCGAGAGTTTTTGGAGTAATGCTCTATAAATAGTTTGTTCATAATTTCAGGCCATGAAATAACAGAAATGTACCAACAATATTTTGATGCTTTAATTTATTTTTGTTAACGATTGGTTTTAAAGCAATAAAATATCACATGGGAAAGAAAAATCATTAAAGGTATTTTTAAAATACCAGTGGGTGGTAGGATACTGATTTCCAAATTCATTGCGACCTATAATTGGATCAAGCAAGGCTGTGTTTAGATTTTTTAGTTAGTATTCGTGTTACCTACAGGTATATTCACATCTACCAGCACCGCGCAATGCAGAACAGTAAAGTGCAGCTACGACCATTAGTTGCTTATATTATCTATGAACACATTCATATTACAGCGTACGTAAGCGTAACGTATCCGCACATGTACGGGACAGCACCGGCTGAAATTGTCGGCTAGAATATTTTGACGGTGTTGGTGAGTGCTGGTGACGTCTGCGCCTGCGGAGTTAGTTAGTTGAATCTGTTATAAGGCATGGAATTACAACCTGGGGACTTTATTGTAAAACAAGTATCAATCATGTAAAATCAGTGCAAAATGCATTAAGTAGATTATTAGCTCACAAAAGTTTATAGGGGCATTATATTCCACACTTTTATCTCAAAATTCTTTCAGTAAGAGCAATTCAGTGGAACAAAATTATATTTCAACACATTAATAACCCTTACAATACTCTTTTCAATTTTAATAAAGAAATGAAGGTTACCAAGCATACAAATAAATATCGACAGTTAACTTTAGATCGCATGAGACCTAGCTGTTTTAATATGTTAAATGCCAGAATAAAAAAATTGAATTAAAATAAAACCGTTAATATATTTATTGAAGGCTTGGCTAGCTGAAAGAATTATTTGTATTTGATAACTAGGAAAAAAAAATTATGTTCGATTTATTGTTGTTATTTATGTTTTTATATCTTTTTTAGATATAAGTAGAAATATTTTTGAGTAACAATATTATGATATATTTATGTTGTAAAGATTTAAGTTTGTTACATATGTTTTTATTTTACATATATATAAATACCTTAACTTTTAATTTATGAATGACAAACACCTGTCAGTCAATCTACAAATAGTAGTTTGTCTGAACTTTTTGTCTTATATTTTGTAACGACAAAAGTTAAATTAAGTACCCCCATCTTGGCATCGCCATCAGTTGGCGGCAATAGACACAGATATTGCTAAAACCAAGAAGATGGACAACGAAAAATTGATTGATTTGGTCAGGGAACATAGGTTATAAAATAATAATAAATATGATAACACGCTTATAAAATCCTCAAACATGTTGTGGAGGACCCTTACGCTTAGTTGACAGTTCAGTTGATAGCAGCACTAGTGCGCATCTGTGGTATGCTGCACACTGTAATGTAAATACTCACGTGTGTGCTGTTTCTGCCACGTTACATATCTGGCACGCACGGTGCCAGCAGGTGTGAATAGATCTTACTTCTGCGTTCTCTTCCCGTCTCCGATTCCTTAGTCCGCCTCTGATACAAAAGGTACGTTGACTCCACTATTTTTAAGTCCACTCTCTTACTAACATGATGTTTACAGGAGAGTAGTTATACACATTTAAAAAGTGTGTATACCGAACTGTCTACTAAAAATCGAAAAGAAATTATATATACTACCTCTCACCGTTAACCTTGATCGACCTTGTCCCGGGTGACCTCCAGGGATTTGTGATTATATGTTGGCCAAATCAAATACTCTCCACGCAAATATAAAACTTGTGCAATAATTATCCATTTTCACGAGAAAAATATTAATTTGAGTACCTTTCATCATTATTTACGTATGATTTATTTCATTAGCTTTGATAAATACCAAACTAAACGAAAATAATTGTAGACCTAAATATAAAAAATAGCTAGCTCACACTGAGTGCTTATTTAATAAATTTGGTAGACATATCTCTTTAAAAACTATAAGTTACTACGTATTTATTTTTATTTATTCCTAAATTTAATTATGAAAACAAAAACATTAGCAACCCATCCCACTAGGACACCCCTGTGTTGAGATGAGCGGCTTAACAATTTAATAATAATCAGTAAATTTCAATAAGCAAACAATAATACATGAATAAAAATTAGTAAATATTATTTAGTAGATAATAGTAAATAAATAATAAAGATCAATTAATAATAATTAAATAATAATAGTATGTAAATAATGATCATTAAATAGTAATAAGCATGTAATAATACACATTAAATATAAAGTAAATATTAATAAGTAAATAGTAATAAGTACATAATAATAAAAATAGGTAAATAATAATAAGTAAATAAAATTATGTGAATAAAATTATGTAAATAGTAATAAGTACGTAATTATAAAAATATTGTTTTTGTATAATTTTTCTACACATTGAAGACAATATTAACAAATCTCAAATGAATAAAAAATATTACACTCTTGCGGGCAACAGAAAGAAGAAAAGGTATTGCTGAGAGCCAGAGCTCTCCAAGGTGATAACAGCGTTGATGTATTAGGATTTAGGTTTCTCTTTCTAAAACATACGTATTGTAAACGGATGTAATTTTATAAAAGGCTACTACATTTTTTAAATGGCGTTGCTTGCTTTTCTTTAACAGAAAATTTATCCCCCCCCCCCTACTGAAATGTGAGACTTTTCTTTAGAGTTTTTCGGGAGTAAGTAGTTGAT
The DNA here is from genome assembly GCA_022606495.2 of Halesus radiatus. Classification (NCBI taxonomy): domain Eukaryota; kingdom Metazoa; phylum Arthropoda; class Insecta; order Trichoptera; family Limnephilidae; genus Halesus; species Halesus radiatus. The sequence goes on along the minus strand of JAHDVE020009143.1, from coordinate 201,175 downwards.
TTTGGAGGACTTGGTTTTCGATTTCAAAGAAGCAAAAACAGTATTTTGACGTTCAATGAAAAAGGTATAATTTAAAAGTTCTGCTTACGAAATTTCACCTCGCTGAATAAATATTTATTTATAACTAGCTGAAGTACCCGGCGTTGGCATTGGCATCTTTTATATTCTATACATACAAGTTTGAGCGTCCTAAAACGAGAAATCGTCCTAGTTGGACAGTCAAAGCCTCAATGCAGTGTACATTTGTGTATTTTATTTATTTATTTATAAATAATTGAATCAATAAATAAACAAATAAATTAATTAATAAATAAATAAATAAACAAACTAATTAATTACATAATATTCTATTAATTTATTATTAATTATATTAATTTATATGCTTTTTCCATTATGTTTTTTTTAATTTTTTTTCTTTTTTTTTTCAACTCATGTACATTGATCACATCACAACATGCATGCGCCTAAATATAATAATTTTGCCCTACATTTGTATGATGATTGTAATTTATTGTTGTATTATATTATATTGTTGAAATAAACTCCTGCTGACAAGCTACTTGCAGTGGCTTAGCGGGTATAAGTTCCTACTGTATATAATTAATATTATACAATAAAAAATAAGAAAAAGTCAATAAGCAAATAAATAAGTAAATAAATAAATATTTTTGAATATTAAGGTGTTGTAGTGGGAGGCGACCAAAGAGGAAGGTGTAATTAGGGGATTTTCAGGAAGAACCGAACGGTTAACCGGAAATATGTCTTGAATTGAAACATGCGATAAATTACTTAGCATACCAGAAAATATATTTAGTGATTTTTCTAATTTAAAGTGCTTCCAACGTACCTTTATTTCCTTTGTTATTATGGTTAACAATTTGAACCCTTGTATCTTTATTAAAAATATGATTGGTTGAAATGAGATGATTGGCAAACTCTGAAAATTATTGTTATTTATACACCAAGCCTTCCGTGATTGTAAAATTATAAATAAAGATTTATTAGTGGAAATTGGCAGTTTTTTTATTTAAAATTATACGCACAGCAGAATTCGTTTCGAAAAAAAATCTTTCCTCACCAGGATACACAGTATACTAGAATAAAGGAGACAATAATAAAATAAGAATAGACACATTACAAACATAAACAAAAAATAATTATAAGTGAAGAAATTAGGTAAGTAATTAATTAAAAATATTGAAAAAAAAATTTGAAATATTACATAATAAATCAAAAATAAACTTAGATTCTAGAAATTTGAGTATTAGAGTTAAAGAACACTTAAGGTATTTAAATAATAAGAACTATTCTGTATTTGTAAAACTTGTTTTAGAAAGAAATCATTCATTTAATATAAATAGAGGTTTACAAATTTTACATACAAATACAACCGGCTTACAATTAGATAAATTTGAAATTTTGAAAAAAAGCGTTAAGAGGAACGACTGCGCTGCCTTTATCATGCATAACTTAATTTTGGATTTGAGGCCAAAATACCCATCCAAACTGAATGATATATATATATTATATATATTTAATATATATATATATATATATATTTACAAAACCTTTAATTAATATATATATATATATATTAATTAAAGGTTTTGTAAATATCTAGTACGTCTGAGAAATATTTTATTTATTTTTGTTTATGTTTACCAGTAATAGCGAATTAAATTGAATAAATAATCAAATATATATATTTTTAAATAGCTATATCTTGAATTTATTTTCATATTAATATTAACAATTTGAATATATATTTTTTAAATTTTCTAATATAAATTTGTTATTCAATGTTTCATAATTATTTTTTTTTATTAATTACTCACCTATTATAATTCATTTTTGTTAATGTTTATAATTTGTCTATTCTTACATTATTGTGTTCTATTTTTATCGTTTGTCTATACTTGACGTTATTATTTTTAGTATTCTATATATTCCCGATGAAGAAAGAATCGCCTTTGAAATATGTACATAGCTGTGTATATCAATAAAGTGGTGAACACAAAGTATATTTTTGAATTCACTTATTAATATGACGCCACAAAGTGAATACCAATCGTTTGAGGAAATGATAAGTTTAAATGATATTATTTAATAATAATTCTGACTTTCTTTATCTAACCCAAAACATCATCAACAACTTATCAAAGTTTTGTCACCGGGAATAAAAACTAAACTAATATATTCGCTGTCTAAACTATCCCGAAATATCAAGAGAGGAAGTTCAACCAATTATATCACCAAAGCAAATAAGTAAGTTAAAGATTACTAACTAATAGATGAACAACGGTTGCATTGAAATATCCCTTTATACTGGAAAGCTTATTTAACATCCCCTAACTTTATTGGGAAAGCTTCTCTCTCGGTTGCTTCAGAGCTCACAGATTTTTGCAAGTTCAGTTGCCGTTACAACGGTGTGGCGGCTGGTCGCTTTTAACGGAAGCTTGTCCTTCTAACGAGATCTAACGAATATTTACGAACTAACAAAAAGTTCCAACAGTTTGTAAGAAGTTTTATTAGAAAATGTATTCGTTTTATGTAGCTCTTTGTTGCGTAGAAAAATCTCTTTTTCTGAAATAAAATACGTGTGTAAAAATAAAGATAATTTTGAGACATCTCAAAAAATAATCCCTCAATTTGCACTTATTTCTGATTTTTTTCAATAGTCACTATGTGGCGTTATTAGTAATAAATTAATAAGAATAACTTTATTTGCACCATTTTTTTAATATAATAAATATCAACATGTTTCGAAAGCAATGCTTTCCTAATCGGGATAAGCAGTATACTAGTACTCTTGATTTTTATGTATTTAAAAAAGTGGTGTGAACTAAATTATTATTATTAATTTACTTATTTTTGAAGTCACATTAAGTCGAACATTTTGGGTAAAATACATTTCTTTCGTGAAAATGTTTGTTTAATTATCTTCTCAGAAAGCTTTTCTTTATAATAGTATTTGAATTTATGCTTAAAAAAACTTTGACAAGTGAATGTAGATTTCAAAAATTTCTTTCTGCAATAGAAAATCATTTGGCATTGCAATAGAAATGTCAAATAAGAATTGAATTATGCTTTCATTGCAAAATTTATTTAAATATTCGCAAAGATAAAATAAATTAGGAAGCAGTGTAATGGATTCTCGAATCCACGCTGAGGGTAAAAAATCTATACTTTTTCCCATTTACGAATAATGTTAAGAAAAGTTTACCGATCAGAGCGAGCAAAAAATTTTAGCCAACTGAATAAGGAAATAAATTTTTAAAAAACCAGCATAATAGTATTCGACGTAGAAAAGAAAATAAATCGTCTATTATGAAATTGGTACTATCATCTCCATAAAAGCGGTGAGTAGAAAAAAACATATTTAAGGTACTTCTTCAATAGATGTAATATAAATTTATGCTGTCATTTTTAATCCAATTAATTAATAATATTTTGTGTAAACCACTAATTAATATCGAAATATCATTATGTTTTAGAAGTAAAGCTTCCTGCATTAGGATACAATGAATACTTTGTATTCTGAAGAAGGAAGCTTCGCTTCCGGAACATATTGGTATTTATATATTAAATAGTGGTTTTCACTAAATATTTCCCATTAATTTAATATTTAAGGTACATTGAATATTCCGGGTTATTTGATAATTATAATTATGTATGTTTACGAAAAAAATATTCCTTCAATGTGCATGGAGTAAAAATAATCTATCTGTTTGTAAGATATAGTCACTACTTCTTATTAATCCCATTTGAATCTGCTTTGTATTATCATTGGAAAAGAGATCGTCATGCCAATTCTATCTTGTTGTGATGACAAAATCGTTGTTTGATACTTGGTAATGGTGATACTACAAAACTCTCCGATCTAATTTATCGTACCTGTTCTTGTTTAATTTATTCATCAAAAATATATTTTTACCTTACGATAACATTTAACTTGCATCTTTTTTTTTCTTTACGAACACCTGCACATAATTCAGTTCCAATTTATTTTATTTTTCATTTTCTGTAAATTGAGGCTTTACATTTTATCAGTTTGAGCATGTGTCAAAAATAAACAATTTATAGATTATTTCTTTGTGAACTGAGAAAAGTTTATAAAATAAAATAAATTTAATTTATAACCAAATTGTATAAAACAAATAAATATAAAAAATAAAATAACTTTGTTTTAATTCCACTTTATTATTTTTTCATCCAACCGGTTTCGATTCAACCTGAACCTTCCTCTGGGGTGAATAAAAATATATTACATTATATTTTTATTCACCTAAAAATATATTATATTATATTATTATTCACCCCTGAGGAAGGTTCAGGTTGAATCGAAACCGGTTGGATGAAAAAATAATAAAGTGGAATTAAAACAAAGTTATTTTATTTTTTATAATTATGTATTCCCACAAAGTGTTTGCTACATGTAAAGATTAAACAAATAAATCATTCATGACAAATCAGAAAAATATTTTTGTTTCATGGAGTTCGTATTCACGTAGTAATTGAAGATATTCAAATACACTAAGACAAAATATATTATATTAATAAGGGATTTTTTTTTTTAATTTGAGGTATCGTCATTTTTTGTCACAATGTTGACTTTGTCGTATCGTTTATTTATAAAATATTTTAATACATTAAAAAAACAATAGTTCAAGGAAAAGCAGGGTAATTTTTTTAATAAGAAGAGACAACCTAGAATAATATATTGAACTTTGAAAACATTTATTGTTATTATTGTTCCAGTGTGCGGAAAATGGATTTTTCACTTTGAAGGCGTTTTTCTCAAAATGGTTGTTTCATCTTTTCGGCAAGATAGATATGGGGTGATGAAGAGTCGTCTTTTACCAAAGTTATTTAATGTGATGAACAAACATGAAACGATGTTCATGTTTTTTAAAAATTAAAAACCTTTATAAATCTTTCTTTATAAATCGAACTGACCCAAATTCAAGTATTTATGATTATACTATTATATCATGAGCATACAAAGAAAAGTGGCAAAAGTCAAGATCCCTGTCCGTTGGCAGACTAAGACTGAAGTCCTTGGACACAAACTCACAGATTTTCCAGTCAGAATATTTAGTGCGTATATGAAACAAAATACACTTCATGCAAATATTTTCAATCTAAATCTGTCAAAAAACAAGAACCTTGACTTGGTCAAATTTCGTTAAATGCTAGGATATATTTCGACACCATCACAACGTCAGCATATACTAGCGGTCAACAAATCCAACATTGAATAAGGCTCTTTTTTTTAAATTTATATAAAATCGTATTAATAATTCAATAAATCTAGTCATGGACATAATCAACACGTTTTTAAATTCCGAATATTCGAAACTAATCTTTTGGAGGCGGTATACTGGATTGGTGTTTCGAATTAATCACTAAAATGTCTTCGTCTAGGGTTACGATTTTCTTGGAAGTTTTTGATAGAATTCCACATATATTTGGATCTGTGAAGTGAATGCTACAATTGCCAATTTCCAATCAAATTTCCACAAAACCTAACTAACAATCACGCCGTCTCTCCGTAGGGGTAGGCACAGAGAAAATGAACCTCCAAACAACATGATATTGGCACACACTCTTCTTCCATTCACATTCATACATCGTCTCATGCATACTCTTTTGTTATTATTACTTGACTTGTGACTTCTTCCATTCACATCCGCTTCAAATATTCTTCTTACACGCCTTTCTTGATTCATCCTTTCTACATGCTCGAACCATTTAAGCGTCCTTATCTTAATTTTACTCATTACGCTGGCATTCTATAAGAATGTTATTATTTTTTGCACGGTCATATATAGTTTTCCGGAAGATCATTTATAAATATATACTACACATACGCATCATATATTATTTCTACGGCATTTAGTCGACTTTCATCCTTCTTCTGCAAGTTCCACGCCTCACTGTCAAACATCAGGGTTGGTAACAGCACTCCATTGTGGACTGCTAGCGTCGCCTCGTTGGACAACTTCCCAATTTCACAAACTCATCCACCTTCTCAAAATATCCATAATTCGCAACTATATTGCAAAATGTTTTCGTACTCTCTCTTTCAAACACCATAACTTTAGACTTACTTACATTCATCATTAACTCATTCTTAATGCATAGTTCGTTAAAAAAAACTACTACCCCTAAAGACTTTCAATAAATGTCCAAAAATTGTTTCATTTCGTACAATATAGTACAACATTAGTATCGAAAGCGTGTTTTACAAAATAACCTGTGGAAGCATTCGACGTCTGAAAATTTTAATGATTTTATTAATATTTTTTGTACAAACCGATTTTTTCATATTGGAATGGCGATGCTAAAGAACGACGAATATTAAATGAAATTGCATGTAACTGAAAAAAAATTTCTACATTTAACTGTAATTCAATCGAATTTTCGAATACTTCTGAAAATTTTGTCTAGTCGACACATGTTATCATAGAATCAAAATGTTTGAATAATAAATTTAATAGAAGCTCATTGATCATTAATTATTCATCATATTTTAAAGCTGACTAAAAACGGTTTGCTTAAAAACTTAGCAGACCTTTTCTTTTCATTAAAACTTTAAATTAAAGTGGAATTACTCATCTCATTATTAGGTACTGAAAAAATGGTACAAAAACCTGCTGAATAATATATTGCTTTATTTTTATGGTATACCGCTTAAAAATTTGATTTCCACGAAAGTTTTTTCATCGATAATAATAAATTTATTCAATTTAGATTTTCACAAAAACAGTACGAAAAAAATGTTTTCAAGGATTAGACATATAAAATAATAAATAAACTTTAATCTTGGAATAACTAATTGAAGCTTATAAACCAAATTTTAATATGATTTTAATCATTGAAGATAATAATATTAACAGCTCTCAAAATGAAACATGAAACCGAAAAGACACTATAACGGTAGCAACTGGGAATCGAATCAAGGCCCTCATCCTATCCGGGACCTTGCGCTCTAATCCACCGAGCTATAACTACCCCAATCCGTTCCGTGGTTTTTATTGGTATCATCCGTCGATTTCTAGGAACTGTCAATTTCATCTTCAATTAATTCCCCTTTTTTTGCTGCTACCTTTCAATCGTGACTCCAAAATTCTACCCGAATTTATTTCTAATCATAAGAGCGTCTCGGATATAACTATACGATTGGGCACAAGGTCGCGCAGAGGCCATAATTGGATTCGAGTCCCAGTTGCTACAGTTTTCTGTGTCTTTTCGATTTTTCATTTCATTTTGAGAGTTTTTAATATTTTCTTCGTGATTAAAAAAATACAAATATAATGATGTCCCTAAGAAAATCAATATTTGCAAGAGAATTCTTGAATTCAAGCTGGAGTATGGCGTATTCTTTCAATATAATTTTTTTCTTTTGAACCGCATCGTAAATAGTATGTCTCGGATACTATTGCACATATTTAACGGTCTCTGTGGTAGAAAGGTAAAATCCTCAACTACGAACCCATTAGTCGCTGGTTCAAATCCTGGAGTGCGCAAATAAAAATCATTTAATTGGTTTGTGAAATTTCACAATAAAATCACAAAAAAAGTAGTACATTTGCGACACGTTCTAGAGTAAAAATACGCCTGGCATAAGATCAATATACGGAATCGAAGCTTGAAAATGCTTTAGCCGTATTTTGTGACCAGATCGGAATAGCAAGGTACTTCAATACCTTATTTTCTCCCTACCTACTTCCCATCCATTTGACGGCCTCCATGGTCGAGGGGTAAGGCTCTCGACTACGAATCCGGAGGTCGCGGGTTCAAATCCCGGCGTGCTCAAGTAAATTTTATTTAATTAAGTTGTGCTGTTTCACAATTAATTTATTTAAAAATAAAATATATTATATTTTCGCACGTTCCAGAGTGGAAGATACTCTCAGTATCGCCCTGGTGAAAGTCCACCATTGAGAATTGAAAGGTTGCTTGAAATGGCTTTTAGCCGTGTTTGGTGACCAGATCTGAATAGCCAGTTATTTCCCAACCTTCCTCTCTCCCTTCTCCTTTCCCTCCACAATACCTTCAGCCTCACAACATTTCCTAATTGCGGATGCCATAGTCTCTCTGGCTTAAGACGCTTGGGAGCAGTTGGGACTCTTGTGCGGTATTCATATAAACAAAAAAAATCCCTCACGGTATACTCCAATTTTAGATGCCACAGTCCAACTAGTTCCAGACGGTTGAGAGCAGTTAAGACGCAGCAAGACGCTATTATTTGTATACAACATCGGTCCATTCAATTATAATTATGATAAACGTAGATGCAAACAATATTTTTACGATTTGAACAGAAACTCGTGTCTGGTAACTGAAATTAATAAAAATGTTTATATTTATTCAATCATCATAACATCGTAATATTTTATGTCAATAACAAAGTACGGAAAATAAAATCTGCTATTTTTATTAAATTTATTATTATTTTTTTATGTCTTTGCAAACAAACTTTTTCTTAAAATTTTGCCACAAACTCGCCATTTTGTAATATCGACATTAATTAACGACACATTTACTATATAAAGACTGGTCAGTGACTGAGTTGGCATCGCGTTTGGGTCTCACCCAGGCGCTGTGAGTTCAATTCCTCGGCTAACTAAGTCCCCCATTACGACACAAGCAACATCTTCCGCTTACTGTGATGGTAGTAGGAGATTTTCAAATATTGTCAGGTTATTCGTAACCAGGGAATATTTGTCTTTCTTTTAAAAAAAATGTGTGTGTTTACTCTGTATACAAATCTACAATTTTATTCCGAGCTCAATTACATTATGCACACTTGACCTTCAAAATCAGAGGAAGGTCACTGTTTACGTGAGATTTCTAAATCCGCCCCTTCCCCCTTTCCCATCCCTTAAACCAGAATTTTGGCACCTCTTGGTGAAATTTTGCCTACTGGACGTTCAAAATAAGAAGAAAATTACTGGGTAAGGGTAGGGTTAATACATCATCAAAATTTTACTCCGAACCGTAAATGACCCCGGGCATTGCCGGGTACTTCAGCTGGTTTAAAATAAAATAAAAGATATGTCACAATAAATTTTTTTAGCGAAACCATCAATATAATTTATGGATTAAGGTTTCAATTAATGTTTATTTTGTGGATTTATAACATATTCATTGTTCTGAAAATGGGCGTGTTCACCGATTCGCGGAGATGACTAATTTAATTTATATTGCGGTTATAACGACCCTTTGACGTAGACATATTAACATTGATGTTTCAAACAAAAAATTATAATAATACGTGGTATAATTTCCGGTATATGAAAATGTAATTTTAGTTATGTTCTGTCAATGACATTACTGTTTGTAATATCATCGTGTTCTGTAAAATTAACCTCACAAGCTATGCAAATGGATCCAGTATTCAAAAACTTGGTTATGGTATGTTGATTTGATTCGCAAACACGTAGGTAGTTGTAGGGTGATTAAAATGATTTTTTTTTATTAAAAAACCTTTGTAACTTCATTTTAATATGGAATTCCACCATGAATCGACAGTTTCAAAAATTAGAAATAATGTAGGGTGATTCCTGAGCTCCGTGCTTATTTGGAGTAAAAAAAATATTAATATCATTTTTCGACCGGTCACATTTTTTTTCAATTAAAAAAATAATAATTCTATCTCATGCCGCCAATGGTTACAACCTAACGCATTACGTAGGGTGCGCTCCGTTCCGTCTGCCTAATACTGTTGTATCGAGACGGAACGTGTACCACGTGACGTGTCGGATTGTAACCAGTGGCGGCATGTTATTTAAAAAATTGAAAATATATTCATATTTTTATGGAATAAAATGTAATGGGAAAACAAAATCATATCTACATCTTTTACTTCAACTAAGCTCTGGAATCGCTGGTTGAAATTTGTCAGGTACGTCCTGATTCCCCTGTGTTATATGTACTCGTATACATACATGTTACTTTTTTAGAATCTATTTTTACTACAAAGTTTTGTCCGTTACTAGAATTATTGTATTTTTAATAAAATTTATTAATCCCATATTTAGTACAAGTAGAAAAGGTAAATAACTTTTTTTTTCCCAAAACACATTTTTTGTTTTTGTTTTTAACACGAACATTTAAACATTCATTATATGAAAAGTAGGTAAGTTAAGATGTTCACTTAAATTATAATTTTGAAACGCCTCCAGAAGTTACTGCCCTTTACCCTCGGACACATCGTACAAAGATTATCTTGGTGCGGGTTGTGTGAGGGAATTTCAACATTTCGTTAAAATTTAAAAGTTAATATTCTAGTTCTGTTCTCATGACATTATGGGCTAGTTGGTTCACTGTTCCTGACTGATAATATAACTTTAATATTAAAGGGAGAGGGATAATTTATTCAAATCTAGTCTGCAATTATTTTTTAAAACAGTTTTTCTCGATCATTTCAGAATGTACGAAACGGCACATAAGCTATATTATGAATGTAAAAAAGTGGGACTTGAACACAGAACCTCATAGTTTATCCGTGACTTCACGCTCTAAACCACTGAGCTACAACCTACCGCAATCCGTCACGTCATTTTATGGGATCATAGTAAAATATATTTTTTTAATTCGAAAATCAAAACTATGGTTACGTTTATACAAAAAAAAAACGCAAAAAGAAAGAATTCCTAATATTTTTATTCACATTCCAAATTATTTACATATTTTTAATATTTTGTAAAACATTCGTCGGACCGTCAGAAAAAGTAATATTTCTGATTTGATTTTGGTAAATCCCAAGCTTCTGTAAATTAAAACATATGTATATCCTTTTTATCTCCTTAAAAACATTATGTTTATCGTATTACGTAATAATATTATAATTATTTCGAGTTCATTAATAATTTATTTTTAACGTCCGTCTCTCTGACTCTGAAATTTTGGTGAATCCTTCTTCAGTTTCTCACACTAAAACGTTGCTATGGTCCAATTATTAACTCATATGTTATTCATACCACTCATTTTTTCTTATAAATTTTTTGTACAAATACGTATAAATCTTATGTTTTCGTATTTTGAACACATAAAATTTTAAGCTCAAAATAGTCGTGTTGGCGTCAAACCTCCGCACCAAATATAAACCCCGTCACTGCTAGAGAATTTTTGCTGTTTTTGCAAACTTATTTATTAACATGATATTTTCAGCTATATTTTAATGCTTTATTATATGGTTATCTTACACAGTTAATTTAAAAAAAAAACTTTATTCAAGTCGTCTCAATACTGAAAAGCGTGTTTTTTACTGTGGTGATAGTGAAAGAGCCTTCCACTCTGGTAAAAAATATTCTTTCCATTGTTGAAATTTATACAACTGAATCATTCTTTACAACTGAAAAATCTGAGGTTCTCCCATTCATCGTGTTATTACCATTGTCCGATTGAAATGAGGCATGATATTTTAATGGCAAGAACAGAACCCAGAAAGCATCCTGAACATTTCACTACCCCGAGCACACTGAACAGATTTTACCTAGATGTGTGATTTCTATCAATTTGAAAGAAAACTGACTCCTATGCCCCAGATAGGCCAATGAAAATAAAAAATATGCTCAGGAAACAATTTCGGTTTAGGTTTTTTTTATTTTATTTTATAAAGTTTATTACGGGTTTTTTTATAAATTGAATGTAAATCAGATTTAATAATGTTGTTATTAAATTCTCAAATTAAATTAAGTATTTTTAGTTTTTATTATTGTGACAGCTGTTTCGGTGTTCAAGGCCATTTTCAAACTAAGGTTAATCCACATTATGACGACTTTTTCAAATGATTTTATTTACTCCAACTCAATTCTAATTAGGACGGGTTTTTTAAAATAATGATTTATTATGAATAAAACCGATTTTGTTAGAGAATAATTAAAATTCTCTATTCTGTTATTTTTTACATTTAGAATATGTTTTCCCCTATTTAAATAACAATGTTTTCTTAAATGATTTATTTAAATACGTTATATTGTTATTAAATTTATTTAAATACATTTAATTTTAAATTAAATGGAGTTCTATGAATTAATCACTAAAATAACTTATTAAGGGTGTTGTAATATTGCGACCATCAGATTTGGCTCATTCTCGTTTTGTGGCAGTCGCTTTTTTATAGTGCAATAAAAAGAGGATGAAAATAGATCATATGTACATACATATATCTTCTATTTTCAGTGTATATACAGGTATATACTGTCTTGTTGAAAAATATTCTCATAAGTGATTATTATTCGGTCCGGTGAGGAACGAACATTTCACTCGTTACTGCACAGAAAAGTCATGTTTGCTAAAGAAATGCAACGGTTTGCAATATAGTCCATTGTGGGACTTTTCTGTGCAGTGTCTCCAGTAGCGAGTGAAAAGTTCATTCCTCACCCGACCGTCAGAGAGCAGCCTAAGTATCACGTGATCCGTTGCGATGTGTGATGGAATTTATTTATTTTATATCATTGGACGACATTAGCTACTTTTTTACTTCATATAGTATGCTCAGGAATGGTTGATTAAAGTCTCTTGGGTATGTGCCGTTTCGTCCTATATATATATATATATACTTTTACATAACCAGTATTAATAGGTATACTATGAATTAGTAAACCTATTAATACTTGTATTCAAAAAACAACCGTGGAAACAACAAGGAGTTATGGTATGTAAGTAGAGACAATATATATGAATAACACAATATAGATCCCAATATATGTGAGAAAGCTGTATTTATAAACTAGAGGAAAACATAATAAATATTACGTCAAATGAGATGAGTTTTTGGTGATAAAGAAAGATTTTAAATGTTTGATCAATCTCATCAGAAGAAAGGAAGAATAATTTTGCGGACATCTGCCACATTAACACGCCCACAATACACTTCTACGGGTTTATGTCTTCAATGTTCGGGCAAGTGTCACTTTAGAGACCACTAGTTCATTTATTTAACAAAGTTTTATTCATTTCAGCACCTCTGGGAAAATATAATTCAAAGGAAGGGATAATACTTGTCATTTTGTTGAAGTTTATTTTCTTTGTGATTATTATTAAGGATTTATCTTGAAATCTAAGTAAAAATATTGCATTCATTTTTAATGAGACTGGGGGAAAAAACTTTTGAAGCAGAACTTTAGTCGGAGTACGCAATTATTATTTTAGAACTTTGATTCTACAGAAATGTGGTATTCGCGTGGGTTGGAGATTACACGTATGTTGACGTTCACCTCAGGTATTATAATATATCAACCGTATTTACGAAAAAGGCTGTAACCCTCAAGTTTTGTGAAAATTATTTAACATAATTGTTATATTCACCACACGATAAATTTCCTGGAAAAAGGAATCAGGCCACATAAATCTATTTCTTAATAAAACAGTTGTATTTTTTTTAAATTCAAGGTTATCCCTAATGCATGCCTAGGAAAGGGAACTTATCCCATATCTATGCTTTACTTTTGAATCCATGTTTCATTTTACAGCGAGGAAAAGTGGCAAAAATGATCTACTACTTAAAATGTAATGATTTCAGTGATTTCAGCCCTTTGCGGTACAAAACTATCATTTAATTGTTTTTGTGTTTAATTAGTAGAACCCAATTTTTTTTTAAAATTGTTGTATATTTAATTTAATAATATTGTTATTAAGTTCTGCAAGTATTTTAGTTTTTATTTTTGTGACAAGCAATTTTAAAACTACTTTTTCAAATTAAAAAAAAATAATAATAATAAAAAAGAAACGATCTACTAACGGAATGCAATTAAAACAAGTGTCATATCAACATAGGTCGCTATTGTAATATTTCTGTTGTGTTTTACCACGAATTATTTATAAAAACCTTAAATCAGTTTTCAAAGTTAAAAATAGCAAGCAGCCAAACAAAAACTAAATTTCAGTATATGGAGTTGAAGGGATTGAAGTTCCTATTCAAAAATCAAAGGAAAGTTTTTTTTTAAATTTAGTTTAAATTTAAGTATATACTTGCAGAACTTAATAATAACATTATTAAATTTGATTTACATTAAATTAAAAAAAAATGAGTTCTACGAATTAAACACAAAAACAATTTACAAAGGAAAGTCATCGAAATTACTTTAAATTTTAAGATGGGGCGTACTCGTGGAAATAACTTGTATTTTTATTCACGAGTATAACATAGTTGAAAAGCCCCTTTCTCTTCTTTAAAATGTTAAATGATAATTATTTTTTAGTGAGCACTAAAAAATCGTGTGTATTTTGTGCGAAAATGAGTTTTTTTCCAGTTTCAAAACGAAACATTAGTTTGTTAATCAACACTTTTCTAAAAAAACTTTTAAATTTAAAAAAAATATATATAAGAGACATACGTCTTATTTAACAAATATAAATATGTGCGTAGGTGGAAAAACAAGGTTAAGTCAAACAAGTTTCTTATGTTAAAGTTGAATAAAGATAGGAGTTTTATTTTACCTTAAACTAATTAAGATAATTAGGAAGGGGAAGATAAGACGGGGGTAGGAGTGGCTCTTAAGAGAAATGGCTGCGCGGCCTGTTTCATACAAAACTTAATTTTGGATTTGAGGCCAAAATATTTACCTAAACCTAATGATCTTTTTTTTCATCAAAAATTATAGTAAATATCTAATACGCATTAGAAGTAATTTATTTATTTTTGTTTTACATTATGTAATATAAGCCATTAAAAGAACTGATTTTTTTTGTAATTTTAGAGGCACTTTTAAGAATTATTTGGGGGCAAAAGGATGATTTAAAAAAAAATTTAACCGCATACTTTGAAAATGTAAAATAATTATTTTTTTTTAAATAATAAAATAAACATTACGATAGACTTAAAATTAAATTAAAAACAACCAATTAATTTTGGAACACAAATTTGCCGTACATAATTTAAAATATCGACCCGAAAAGACGATTTTTTTTTGTGTTTATATTTACGTAATCATATTTATATAGCAAATATGATAATTTAAATTAAAAATAAAACAAGGTAAACCCCCAAATAATTTTCTAAGTTGTCTATAAAATTATTAAAATTGATTTTTTTTCATGGCATATACTTCATAATTTAAAATAAAAATAAATAAAATTCTTCTCATACGTACTAGATATTTACTAAACCTTCAATTAAAAAATATGTCATTCAGTTTGGATGGGTATTTTGGCCTTAATTCCAAAATTAAGTCATGTGTGAAACAGGCAGCGCAGCCGTTCCACTTAATACATACTACAATAATTATATTTTTTGTGCATTAATTTGTGATCGTAAGCAATACTTCGGTTCGATATTTCTGAAGGTGGTTAAGGATGTCGATATTACTAAATTACTTGTTATACTGTACACATATTCGGGGAATTGGGAAATTTTTCCTAAGGTAAGTTCTGCATACGGTTAAATAAAAAAGGTCGGTTTGTCTGATTGGTTTTGAGGATACATGGAATTTTATAAAATTGATGAGCTGACCACTATTCAAAAATTTTAAAAGTAGGATTTGACTAAAAATTAAACGTTGCGTTTGAAGTGAGTTGAAGTTGTGGAATTTGGATTCGATGTAATTTTAAAAATCTTAATTTCATTTATAATTTATGTGTGGTAAATTTTTTTTAAATATAAATATTAAAGATTATTTATTATTCATTATCTAAAGTCATTTATTTTTTTAGGTTAAGTCACATAAAAAAAAGTGTAAAACCGTCAAGTAGAATGGTAAAAAAAATTGCAATCCCTCCTAATGGTCAGATTTAAAAGTTTTTCTTTACTCACTTCAGAAAGGTCGTCTGTTTTTTTTTTTACAAATCTACAGTTTTATTCCGAGCTTGATGACATTTTGCACACTTGATCTTCAAAACAAGAGGAAGGTTACTGTCTTTATGAGATTTAGAAAATCTATCCCCACCCCCCCCTCTCCACCCAGTGGCGTGCATTGATTTTATGACAAAAGGTAGTCTGTGTGTAGTTTTTCAAATTAGGGTACGAATTGTGCATTAAATATTTGATAATAGTCATTTTGTTATCTTACTAAGAAGTGTAAATGTATTACATAGTTCGATTACCACATGAAAAAAATATTTACAAATGTATGGAAAAAATACATTTTTGTTAAAAAGACTTATATTTTCTATAATGTTTCGCTTTCCTAAGGGTAGGCACAGCTTCTTAACCTTTAAGGGTTGCACGCCACTGTCATTACCGTTTAAAGCAATTTTGGTAATTATTGATGAAATTTTGCACACTTTTTTTATATGAATATTGCACAAGAGTCCCAACTGCTCCCAAACGTCTGGAGCCAGTGAGACTATGGCATCCCCAATTGGGGTATGTTGTGAGGCTGAAGGTATTGGGAAGGGGAAGGAGAAAAGTAAGAGGAAGGTGAATAAATACCTGGCTATTCAGATCTGGTCACCAAACACGGCTAAAAGCCATTTCAAGCAACGTTTTAATTCTGAATGGTGATCTTTCACGAGGGACATACTGAGAGTATCTTCAACTCTGGAACGTGTACTTGACCTTCAAAATAAGAAAAAAACTATTTTGTAGGGGTATGGGTAAAACATCACAAAGCTTTCCAAACCATTTGTAACCCCGGGAAACGCCGGATGTTTAAGCTATTAATTTATTTTGGAAGAATATTGTTCGCACCATATAGGCTGGCACACTTCATCTCATTTCACATGAGTTTTATTTAGATTGCATCTTCACGAATTCGTCAATCTTATATCTCTGCGTTTTGTCGATGTTTATATTGTAACATTTACACCAGTTCCACGTACATCCCGAGCCATGTGCCCAATTTCTAAACATAATAATAATAATCATTCGTCCAACGCTCGTGATTATTGGTTTAACGTTCACATGGCGAGTGTTGGAAAGGTTTATTAAAACTGAAAACACTGCTGTGAATATCGTAACGATATCAATAACGATTTCTTGCGTTTCTGACGGTTTGATCATCTGCCAAGAAAAGCTATTCGATCGTTCTGCAGAATGAGGTTATGCGACAAAAAATAAATCAAAAGATAAAATCCGCATTTTGTGAAGAATGTTCACAATCGATCAGTGTAAACTTATATTGTCTAATTTTTTTAGGTATCTAGCCGTTAGTAAACGATTTTACACGAGTTTCCTAATTATTTTCAAAGGTTTAGAGTTAAAATGTTTTTACTAAAAATGACAATTGTTAGAAAATTACTAAAAAAAAAATTTTTTTTTTTTTTTTGTACTGTTTTAGAGAGAATTATTGACATTTGAGGCATTATTTTTATTAAACAATATCGTGTTATAAAATAATTTTTTTTTTCATTTTATCATAACTACAAAGTTTGTTTTTAGTTAAAATATTTTAACTGTAAGCCATAGATTTGATCTTATTGACAAATTAAAAAATCTTACGATTTTTATAGATATTTAAATTACTTTTTAAAAATTATTTTTTCAAATGATGTAAAATAACTTTGTGGAGTAATATTTATTAAATTAATAATAATTTTAAAACCACTATATTTAATATGTAAAACTGTACATGTTTCAGGAGCAAAGCTCCCCTCTTCAGGATAAAGTAGGTAATTTGTTTATCCTGAAGAGGGGAGCTTTGCTACTGAAACATATAGATATATATATATATAAAATACGGTGGTTTTAAACAAAGTTATTATAGTATAAATTATTATAATTTGAGTGGTATTCACTTTGTGGCGTCATTATTAATAAATTACTCTAAAAAAATGTATTCACCACTTTATTAACATACACATATCAATATGTTTCGATAGCGATGCTTACTTCATCAGGAATATGCAAAATTCTAAAAAATAATAATGTCAGTAAACATATCACAAAATAATGTAAGAATAGACAAAATATAAAAATAAACAAAAAATAATTAAAGAAATATTATTATTATTCAATATATTCATAATGAAGAAAGCATCGCTTTGTGGTGATTACAAAATATTTTTTAAAGCTAAAAAGATCCATAGCTGGTCTTTGTGGACAAAAATCGGAACGTTATTTTAATGACATGTCACCGATCGAAAGTTTTTGGTGACTAAGACAAGAGGACTGAACGCGGTTGGCGCAAACAAAAAGTTGTCCAAGGAAGCGAAGCTAGCAGTCCACAATGGAGTGCTGATACCAACCTTGATGTATGGCAGTGATGCATGGAACTGGCAGAGGAAGGATGAAAGTAGACTGAATGCTGTAGAAATGAGATTTCTGAGACGAATGTGTGGTAAAACCATGTATGATCGAGTGAAAAATGTTGAGATTCGTAAAGAATGCAAGGCTGATGTAAGCGTAGTGAGCAAGATTAAGAAAGGGACGCTTAGATGGTTTGGGCATGTAGAGCGAATGAACGAAGAAAGGAGTGTAAGGAGAATATATGACGCGAATGGGAATGGAAGAAGAAGCCGGGGACGTCCGAGGAAGACATGGCACGATCAAGTTAATCAAATACTCGAGTCGGGCTATGTCAGAAGTCGGAATAACAGAAGAGAAAGTATGAGGCGTTGTATGAATGTGAATGAAACAAGAAGTGTATGCCAAAATCGTGTTGTTTGGCGGTCCGTCCTCTCGAGAAACGGCGTGATGGTTAGTTACTTAGTTTTAGTTAGACAAACAAACTGATTTCTATTTTGAGGTTATGATAGAAAACAAATATATGTATAGGTATTTTGTGAATCATATTATGATTGGAAAATTCAAGGTTTTAATTATCAAATACTATTTTTCTTTTTTGTCAGATTCCTTGATGTCAGTATTTTTACGACATAGCAACGAATGTACAAGTATTTACTGTTTAAATTATTCGTCTTTCAGACACTAAAACACTTCAAGAGCGAAACTTTTTATTCTGATTGTTCAAAGGTCTTTACTTTGAAAAAAACTTCGCACCGTAAAATCAAATACTCCTAGTGAGATTGCCGTAAGAATAAAACGAATATATAAAAATATTTATTTTATTTAATCTCCACACGCTGTGGGAAAGTTTCACTCTGCAAGTTAGAAATGGCTTTTTCTTAAAACTGAAAATCTTTGAACCGTTTGTCTACTTTTTTAATGCGGAGAATAGTATTGAAACGTACGAGTACATAATATATCATGTATGCGATGAACACAATACGTAGTTTTTTTTTGAAATATTACCGCAGTCCGCAGAATAAAGCCATTATCATTCAGAGTATTCATTTGTATTCTAAGAAAAAGCCTGTAGGAAGAGACTAGATGATGAATAGATGCTAATAATATTTTCGTACAATAGGAATTTGTACCTGCTAAGCTACTGCAACTAGCTTGTCGACGGGAGTTTAGTCCAGAAATATTGTATAATACAATAAAAAATAAAAATAATCATTCAAATAGCAGCGCAATAATACGACGGTTCCATGACAGTTGATCTCCTGATAATTAATCTCCTGACAGTTGATCTCCCGACGGTTGATCTCCTGACAAGTGATATCCTGACAGTTGCCCCCCCCCCCCAACAGTTGGCTCCCAAACAGATGATCCCTCCGACAGTTGATCACAGGTTGACAGATTTCTGCTGTATGTCCCCATTTGTAAAGTAAGTATACAGAGAGGATATACTGTATTCATATCCTCTCTGTGTACTTACTTTAAAAATGAGGACATACAGCAGAAATAATCATTTAGGGGATCAACTGTCAGAGGGATCAACTGTCGAAGGGATCAACTATCCGAGGAATCAACTGTCGGGAGAATCAACTGTCGGGGGAATCAATTATCGGGGGGGATCACCTGTCGGAGGGATCAACTGTCGGGTGGCCAACTGTCGATGGATCAATTGTCGGGTCACCAATACAACAATATAGGTAAATGCATGTTGTGATCAAAGTACACATTTTAAAAATTTGAAAACAGTAGAACAGTTTTATTATAGAGATCACAGACTCCAAATAGATAATAACAATTAAATAATATTATAAAAATATAACAACATCAAAATATCAACGATTATCACACATGTTGAAAAATACAAAAAAAAAGTAGTTTCGTTTCAGTGAGAAAAGACTCTTAACTACAGCGCCCCTGAGGTGGTTTTTCACAAAAACGGCGCTATAAAAATCATCCAAGTATTATTATTATTATTAATATAACAGTAGCACCTAAATATCCATAGATACCAAGGAGATATACAATGATGAAACGACTTATGTCATTACCGTTAGTCCTTCTGGGATGGAGCATCATTTTAAAAATAATGTAGCTCCATTACTGTTTGGAAATTATTAAAAACATTAATATTCGAGAACAAGAGCCTGATCCGCAGACACCGAAAACTCACCGAGAAAGTGGGAGGACTATTAATAGGATACTGTTACATTAGGACACATGTGTCATGCAGTTTATAGACTGGAAAGCACTTATAGCTGTAGGAAATGCGAAGAGGGTGAAGAAACTCCATTACACATTGCGCAGGTGTCCCGCCTTAATGAAAAGAATGCTCAAATAGTTGGAAAGTCACGTGGTGGAAGCAGCACACGTAGTCGAGTACGCAATGAAAATTCTAGTAAACTTTATTTATTTATTGATTTGTAAGAAACAAACAAGCTTTTAATACAAACTTATATACAAAGAAAGTTTAACAAAAGGTAAGCCAACAAAGTTTCTTATGCTAACAGTGGTTAAATACAGATGTTTTATTAGAAAAAAAAAAACAAAATACGAAGGAAGGGGGAGAGGAAGAGGAAGAGGAAGATAGAATCGACACAGGAGATGCTTTCCATACATTTTATACTCGTCCATCAATTTGTGGTTGTACGTATTACTTCGGTTCGATATTTTGAAAGGGTATTTTGTGAATAATGTCGATATTATGAAATCGTGCTTTATATTGCGTTCTGCATACGGGCAAATAAAAAAAAACGTTTTGTCGGGTTGGTCTTAATGTTATGTGAATGTTTATGAAATTAGTGAGCTCTGGCGAGTCCAGGCTATTATTCATAATTTTAAATAACAAATTATTAAAAGGCCTGGGCTAATGTCGAGGGAATAAGGAAAAATGGGTGAGTAAAGGGGACAAGATGTAGTTTCGTAGTTTTTTTTTGTTAAGTACCTACAACCATAGTCACTGCTCACTCAGCTGAGTAAATACCCAACTCCCCCCCCCCGATCCCACCCGCCAAATATATACTGCTTTATTACTGGTTTTTAGGCGAATAATTTATTTTTTTAAATACCCCGGAGACCAAAATTTCGTAGACATTTTTTACTTCAAATAAGGTCAGGAATCACTGGTTAGAATAAGTAAGGTACGACTCTTAACGCTCTGATAAGTAAGCCTTTTACATCGTTAGATTACGCTTAATAGAAGTGTCATGCAATTCTGTTCATTTTATTTTAAAAAAAATGATTGACTTGACATATCTTCTTCTCTATTATATAAAGGAAGCTGTCCAACGCGGGCGGTGTGTGTTTATTTGTATAAAAAATCTACAGTTTTGTTCCAAGCTTGGTGAAATTTTGCACACTTGACCTACAAAACAGACTACATGAGATTTAGAAAAACCACCCAAATCCAACCTTTAATACCAAATTTAATGCTACTTCTTGATGAAATTTTGCACATTTGATGAACAAAATAAGAGGAAAATTACTGGGTAGGGGTAGGGAGTAGGAGTGCGAGTTGTGGTAGGAGTAGGGGTAGGGTTAGGAATTATTAAAATTTACTCCAAACTATTACTACCCGGGTACTTCAGCTAGTTATTAAGTTAAATAAGTATTTTGTTTTGAACCGCTAATTTATGTAATATTTTAAATATTTTGTGCACGAAATAAAAAAAAAATACATAATTTGAAAGGAATGTTGGTAGTTTTGGGATTTCTTAGTAGACAGTGATTGATTTAGATTTTGGTTAATAGGGAAGCTTTTAAGTGGTTATTTGTAGTAACGCCGAATACTGATTTCGATTTTGTCGCATTTAAAGATGTAATTAATGAACTTACGACGAATATGTAATAAATGTGGTTTGAAGTTGTTTCCAGATATTATTACACCAGTAATTGGCTACGTTATGTTCGTAACGAAAATCGTTATCATTTACAGAGAGACCTACTAACTATAGTTTGCAGTCTGGTATTGTATTTTTGGCGGTGCCATTTATACCTTCTGGATCGGACGGGAACACAATATGTAGGTCCGACCCTGTCGAGTGCTGAAAATGCCCTCCAGCTGACCTATTTGTTTCTGTTTTGTTGGCATCGAACTAAACTAAAACACTCGGACACGGTAGAACTGTTTCTTTATCTCACAAATACTGAACTGATAATTCGTAAAGGTGTAGGAAAACCATAATATCCTATTTTCGACTATTACGCACCAGACAGGGAAATTAATTTGTTAATCTGCTGTAGAAAGTATTTGTATTTACGAAAATGTTTGATCAATTTCACTAAAAATAAGAAAAAATTGAGCCCACAACGGAATTACACTGGTTTATCTCTTAAAAATAGAGTTAAATACGTGTTTAAGAGGTTTTTAACCATAAATATGTTTTGTTTAACGTCACGTTTGTCATAATCCTGGTATGTTAGGATATCACAATATTAAATTTATTTTAAAAACTGTCGTGGACATTATTAAGTCATATGCATTACCAATCATAAACGAAAAAATTGGTGGAATATTAATAATTTCAAAAATCATGTAAATTCGTAATAAAAGATAAAAGAAAAAAAATTCTCGGTTGTAGGGAGTGATTTCCAATTTTTTAAATTTATTTTTCATGTTAGTACCGGAGTTCCAACTACTCTCAACTGTCCGGAGCCAGTGGAACTATGGGATCCCCAATTAGGGTATTTTGTGAGGCTGCGGGTAAAGGGGAGGGCTATTCGGATCTAGTCGTAAAATACAGCTAAGTCCATTTCGTTTCTGAATGGTGGTCTTTCACCAGGTCAATACTGAAACTATCTACCACTCTGGAACGAGCCCCATATATACTACATATTATTTAAATATGTATAAATTGTGAAATAGCACAAATTTAATCAACAAAACTTACTTGCGCATGCCGGGATTTGAACCCGCGACCTCCGGGTTCGTAGCCAAGGATCGTAACCACTTAACCACGGATGCGGTAAATTACTCGCCAGTTGCATTTTTCAAAGAAAATGAGCTCGGGATTAAAATTTTTATTTTTATTTAAAACATTTTTAGCCTCTTCAAACGCCCTGAATTCCGATTTAAAAAAAATGCTATTTTTAAGCACCTAATTTTTTTATTTATTTATATATATATATATCATATATATACGCGTTATCATTGAAAACGTGCATAAAATTTAAAGATTATTTATAGAACTAACTCTAAAAGAAATTTCAAAGCAACAACAATAAATAAAAACGTGAAAATGTAATCCTTCCCCAGTAGTAGCTCACCTTTTCTGCATTACAAGTGGTTGATAAGAAGGTTTGTAAATAGGTAACAATTCAAATTCAGATCTAATTTTCTTAGTAAGACGCGTAACTTTTTGGATATTAGTAATCTCTTAATATGAAAAAGACAAAAATAATACACTTTGTGCGCAATACACATTATACGCAATACGCCATATCAATTAAATACTCATGCAATACAAATGCATAGTGATAAATACGTCTACATTATAGAGCACGCATTCAGATATAATGGTTTCAAAGTTCCAAAGATCACATTGCAGTGGCACCAATAATCTTATTTGTATAATTTCAACAAAAGATTGGTATTATCTTTGTGGCGTTATTATTAATAAATGTATTAAATAATACTTTATATTCACGACTTTATTAATATACACAGATATCTATCTACATACTTCGAAAGCGATGCTTTATTCATCAGGAATATACAGAATACTAAAAAATAGTAATGTCAAGTATAGACAAATGATAAACATAGAACACAATAATGTAAGAATAAACAAATTGTAAACATAAACCAAAATTGATTAAAGTAGGTAAGTAAATAATCAAAAATATTAATAAAAATATTGTTATAAAACATTGAAAGAATTAGAGTTAAGGAACACCTAAGGTGTTTAAATAAAAACGCTTATTCAGAATTTGCAAATAATGTGTTAGAAACCAATCATTCTGTTGATATAAATAAAGGTTTAAAATTTTTACATACAAATACAACCGGTTTACAATTACACAAATTTGAAATTTTAGAAATCAGAAAAAGCGTTAATAGTGAATTAAATATAATGAATTATTATATATTTTTTAAAATAGCTATCTCTTGAATTTATTTTCATATTAATATTAATAATAATTTGTTATCCAATGTTATGTAATACTTTTTTATTAGCATTTTTGATTAATTACTTACCTACTTTGATCAATTTTTGTTTGTGTTTATAATTTGTCTATTCTTACATTATTGTGTTTATCATTTGTTATATTTCTTATTTCTATATATTCCTGATGAAGAAAGCATCGCTATCGAAACATGTAGATATGTGTATATTAATAAAGTGGTGAATACAAAGTAATTTTTAATTAATTTATCTTATTATAACTTCGTTTTTTTTAAACTGACACATGCGATTTAGTTATTTTTATTACGGTTTCAATATTTATATAGTTATTATGTAATACCTCATACTACGTAGGTAAATCCAATGAAATCAAATTCAATCGAATAATGTAAAAAAACCCACGTTCGACGGAATGAAGAATTTATTCCAGCAATAAAAACGATCAAACTCAGAAGAATGTGAAACGTAAAAAGCGCGAGGTTCAAATAAAGGCTTTTGTTCCAATTAAAAGTGCATTCTCTTCAATAGAACCTTCGTAATTTTTATATATTTTGGAGCCATTGTTGGAGTCTGGAATCGCTACACGGATTCTACAATTTATTTTTTACTAGACAATATGTAATCTATCCATTGGAGTGAAGTAACGGGGTTTAAAGCTCAGTATTTCCTTTCTGTAGACATTTCTAATCACGGGACGAATACAATAAAAAAATCTAAGCATAAATGTTTAATGTATCTATCAGATCGTTTTTTTCCAAAATGAGCAGATTATTAGCAGCTTAGAACCGCTTGAAGAATCGTCTGGTAAGGGCGCGCATCTCCGTAAGAAATGTATGATAATAATAATAATAATATTTGGATGATTTTTGTAGCGCCGTTTCGGTGAAAAATCACCTTAAAGGCTCTGTATATATTTTTTCAATGCTCTATTTTATCAATAACTAGACAATATATTATTACAACTTACAGTTAACAAATGTATTCAGCAGTTAATCGATTTGTAAAATCAATCTATATATAGAATGCATTTGACCAATGAACGTGATGCCGCGTTGAAATACACTTTTTTTTTAATTTTATGTACAGGCAGATAATGTTATACAGGACCATACTAATCTGGCAGGTCACTTGAGATAAACACTGATACTGAGATATTAGAGAAATGTACAGCGGTAGGCGCCAGGTTCATTAGATAATATAGCTGAAGTTTTAACCACAAAAAGTGATAAAGTAAAGTAAACTGGTTTCATAGCTCAGTCGGTAGAGCGATTGTCCCGGTAAGATAGAGGTCCAGGGTTCGATTCCCAGATGCGACTGATACCTTTTTATATTCTGTGGTTTTTTCGGTTTCTCGTTTCATTTAGGATTTGTAAATATTATTTTCATCAATGATTAAATATTACAAGGAATTTTATAAGCCTCTATAAGTTATTAAAATGATTTAGCTGTACAAATAGCCGTTAAATAAAAAAAAATCAATAACGTCATATTCTCTTATTAGCCTAATCATTATTTCATAGCTTTCAAAAGACAACGTTATTAAAACCCTGCGTGAGATAGAAACATTAATGTAACTCTCAACGGAAATAGAAGTTAATTATTGGCGATTACCAATTAATTATGTTACGGCACGCCCCTGCTTTCTCGGGCTTTTAATTTACTCTTTAGTACGGCATTTCCTATTTTCATCCGTAAATACTTAATAGGTTTTCCAACGTAAAAAAGACAGACATTTTTTACATCGGCCGTGTTTTGGGAAAATTTATTTGAACATTTCTTCTTAAATAATTCAATCTTCTTCCCGTCTTTCAACTGCTGCCAGTATTTCGTATAAATATCCAATTAGCAAACATTCTTCATTGTTGTGCTTACGTTTTGAAAAAAAATATTCCTCAACACGTGTGGCTCAGGAATAATATTAACAATGGCACAAATCGAGTAAAACGGTAAAGTATAATTTATATAATTTCTTCAAACGATTTGTATTCACTTTGTTTCGTCTTTATATTAATAAATGACTAAAACATTATTTTGTATTCACCACTTTATTAATATACATATATCAACATGTTTCAAAAGCGATACTTTCCTCATCAGCAATAGATAGAATGCTATAAAATAATAATGTCAAGTATAGATAAATGATAAACATAAATAAAAATTGATTAAAGTAGGTAAATAATTAATAAAAAAACATTATGAAATTTGAATAACAAATTTATATTAGAAATTAAAAAAGAAATTATTTTTATTGTTAATATTAATATGAAAATAAATTTAAGAGATAGCTATTTTCAATTTTTTTTTTCATTTTAATACAATTTTCATTATTAACGCTTTTTCTGATTTCTAAAAATCCAAATGTATTTATTTGTAAACCGGTTGTATGTAATTTTTTTTAAACTTTATTTATATCAAAAGAATGATCGGTTTCTAAAATATGACTTGCAAATTCTCAATAATTGTTATTATTTAAATACCTTAGGTGTTCCTTAACTCTAATACTGAAATTTTAGTTAAGGAGTCTTTCCAATCTAAAAATAGTAATAGTTAGAAATTAATTTTAATATATATTTCCATATTCATATGAAGCGGTAAATTGGTGATGTGACATTATGTCAGATATTAAACCAGCATTTTACACAGAGTATAGGAAAAATTTTAATTTATGGTAAAGATAAAGAAGACAGTTTAGGCCACTCGGGCATTTATTCACTTCAATGCAACGATTGCCAGGCGTTCTATGTAGGCAAAACGTCGCGTAATGTTAATATCCGGGTAAAATAACACTTAATATGTCTAAATAATAATGGTTTCTTCGAATTTGCCAACCATCTCTTAGAAACAGACCACACATTCAATAGAAATACAGGCACTAGTTTACTGCATAAAAATGGAACAAGCATTCGACTAGATAACTTGGAAGCGTTAGAAATAAGAAAAGCCAAAAACACTAATAGTAGACTCATAAATAATCAAATAAATTAAAATAAAAGTCCAATTCTTAAATTATTCCCAATAAACAAAGTACACACCCTTCCCGGTCAGCAGGTACCTGCTGATCCCCCACCCTTGGCCCTCCACTCGCCTATTTTTTATCAATCTATAACACATGTGCATCCTTAGTTCATAGTTGTATACTGCCCTGAAGAAGCTGCTATAACGAAACCCGGTCGGCAAAAGTATAAATAAAAGTGATGTAAACAAAGTTATTGTTTTATTTTTTAAATTAAAATATTTATCTTTATCAATCATTAGACAAACTACAAAAGAATAGTTTATCGGGAGTTTTTTAAATTGCATTTTTTCTCTTGTAAAGATTAAATAAAAAAAAATATATATATTAATTGATAAACTAAAGTTCTTAAAAACTTAAGACAAGATTTTTGTGCATAGCGCAAAGGGTAACAATTATTTTTTTATAAACAATAATTATTAGCCTGAAACACTCATCCAAATTGAAAAAAACCTTTTCGAGCAAAAATAAATGTCGCCGACAGGACTCGAACCTACACTAGTATATATTGATTAACTTGGCGGGTTTGCGATAAGCCGACGTAGCTCAACGGTAGAGCATCTGACCGGACATCAGAAGGGTGCAGGTTTGAGTCCTGTCGGCGACATTTATCTTTGCTCGGAAAGGTTTTTTTTCAATTTGGATGAGTATTTCAGGCTAATAATTATTGTTTATAAAAAAAAATAATAATAAAAAAAATTTAAAAAAATTAAAAAATTTTAAAAATTTAAAAATTTAAAAATTAAAAAAAAAAGTAAAATAAAAAAATAAATAAAATATCGTCTCAAGACAATATTATTTTAACATGAAGTTAACTTTAAATGTGTATTTAACGTAATTTTTAACAGTTTTAGCCATTTCTGAGTTCATAAGTCTTAATATTAAATTGAACCTAAATATATTTTATTCTTCAATAAAATTACTTCAAGGTGTCATTTTTAATTAAATTAATAAAAAATGTTAATATACGTATTTTTCTTTACTTCCGAAACATGTTGACATTTATATATGAAATAGTGTTTTATAAAAAAAAAATTTTTTTTTTCAAATTTATTTATTATTTAAATATATAATCAATCTATATTTAATATGTGTAGGCATTGTAATAATTCATAGGGGATTATTCGAGAATTTCGTTGACATAATCTAAGTTGAATTTTTTAACGATGACATAACCTCCCGATAAAGGAAATAATGCATGGTACTTGTAAAAATTCTTGTTTAGATATAGTCGTATAGTATACATATTATAAATAGTATACATATTATAAATAGTATACATATTATAAGAAATGTAAATATGTGTTAAAAATACGTAAGTACTGTTCATATTCAAAGGGTCAATTCTTAACAATGATTGAAATATTACCTAAAACCATCTGAAACAGCAGAAATCTTCATTGTTGATGCCCTCTAAATGGAGTTTTGAATTGGAGTGTCAGTTGATAAAGTTCTGAAAAGAACATATTCTGGCGCTATTCGGGTTCTTTTTAAGGAAGATTCTTTATCCCTTTCCTTAGGTTTAAATACTTCTCGCTTAACTGTGGAATTCCGGAGAGACATAGTAAAAAAATCCCAAGCAGATTGTTAAGAGATTTTTTTTTAATAATATGAATTCCGCACAATAATGCCAACTGCTCCCAACCGTCTGGATTCAGTGAGACTATGGCATTCCCAATTGGGGAATGTTGTGAGGCTGAAGGTATTGGGGAGGGGAATGAGAATGGGAAGAGGGAGGTGGGGAAATACCTGGGTATTCATTTCTGGTTACCAAACACGGCGAAAAGCCATTTCAAGCAACGTTTCAATTCCGAATGGCGGTCTTTCACCGGGGCGATACTGAGAGTATCTTCAACTCTGGAACGTGCGCAAATATACTATATGTTATTTTTAAATTAATTAATTGTGAAACAGCACAAATTAATTAAATAAAATTTACTTACACACGCCGGGATTTGAACCCGCGACCTTCGGATTCGTAGTCGAGAGCCTTACCCCTCGACCATGGAGGCCGTGAACGCACAAATTAGAGAAGTAAATTCAAGTAACACAAGGTTTCGAACCAAAAGTATTTAAAAAAATTACATTATATATAATGCAATTATATTTTATTTTTAATTAGCATAAATACATCGTTTATAATGCAATTATATTTTATTTTTATGTAGCATAAATACGTCGTTTAACGAAGAATTACGTTTTCTTAAAATGTGCCCACCTCACTAGATAGTAATGACTTATTTATTCTGTCACTACTTCTAAAAGTGACATTTGCCGCCTGCATTTATATTTCCATATATAATTGTAAATCTTAACAGCTAATAATGTTTAAAGTTGATAATAACGTAGTTGGTAACGTGGTAACTTACTTAATATTAAGTTTTTCTCTTGTTAAAACCACGAAAATACTTATATTTTTAATTTTAAATGACAGCTGACAGCAGTCATCTGAGAGAACCGGAACCGCAGTTCAGCAAGATGTCTTTAAGCCTAAAGAAAAGGATAACGAATCTTCCTTAAATAGAACGGAAATATGGAATCATTTAATCCATTTTATTTAACTTATAATTAAATAGAGTTTTTAACCATAAAGTAATGATAAACAATATTCTTAAAACGTTTAATAGTGACATAAAATACAAAACCAAAACAATAATGTTACACAAATCATTAAAGATACATTATCCAAGCTACAGTCATTAATGGTTGGATTCATTAAAGCGCTGGTAAAGATGACACTTTATTTAGTAAATTGAGTAAGCAAATATATCAACAATTGCTCCACACTTGTTGCCCAGATGCATTCCATTGGTTAGTGAGTGTGACTGATAGTTGGTTGTGTACGTGTGGCAGAAAAATAATAAATTTTGTCTTGTGTTCCTTGTAATTGCAAAAGTTATCTTTCATAACATTATGTGCACTTGTGTCGAAGTTTACTGCCTTGAATCGCACTTTGAGTTCACCCAGTGAAGATTTTACTGAAGCTGTGTGTCTTCTATGGAAACGTATAGTAAGCAAGTATGGAGAATGGGCACCATCAAAATATGTTTGTACTAAATCGATGGTAAGAGTATCTTCCACATCTGAGTGAGGCGAAAGATCATTTAACTTATATATATATATTTTTTTTTATTGTATAAAATTAATAACATACAATGGGAAACGGTACCCACTAAGCCACTGCAATTAGCTTGTCAGTAGGAGTTTAGTTCAAAATATTATATAATATAATAATAAATAATAATCATCATACAAATGAAGTTCATGTTGTGATCAATGTAAATACGTTGAAAAAGGATTTTAAGAAAAGTGAAAACTGCGTTGTTATAGAGATACCAGAGTACAATTACAAATTATGGATTTGAATAATATTATTAAAATATCGTCAGGTATTAAAAAAATTGCGAAATAAATAAAAACAAAAAAACAGTAGTACAGTTTTTTTACAGTGAGGATATACTTAATATAATAGTAACACTTAAATAATTTTAAAGATACCCGCAGTTATCAAGGAGATATGTAATCAAGGAGATAATCATATTTGTTAAATAGACAATGGAAGACAGAGCAAAATTGCGTCAATACAGCAGATATCAAGGAACTATACAACCAAGGAGACCATCATATTTATTACCATCAATACACAAGGTTACTTTCAAAAAACACTTTAGCGTCACTGAAAATTTTGCCATAGAGCAATTGTTTTTAAATTCGTATGGCAACTTGTTAAATATAAATGGTACAATATATTCACAGGTTCGTTGACCATATTGATTTTGAACTATTGGCACTATCATTCCTATATTTTGTGTGAAACGTGTATTGTGTACCATACATAATCCACCACTGCATTATGATTTAAATAATATATCCATATTACTTATTTCTTTAGTAAGAACCATTCAAAATAAGACTTTTAAATGTGTCAATTTTTCCGAATGCCGTACTAAATTATTCAATTGTTTTTTTTTGCTTATTCTTTCGATTAAAGTTCATATTTTTTTCCACGTGTGCACTTCATAATAGGTTCCCTCAAAAGTGACATGAAATACGATATCATGGTAGATATTTATCTTATTAAATACCCTCGCATTACACGTTATGGTACATTACTCTTCCACCCACAACAGGATATAAATATCAATCAAATGCAACAACAGCGTTATTATATTGTCCGAGCAAACATGATAAATGTCCGATTACAAAAACAATTTATCACACCTTAACGTCAACAGAAGCAATTAAGTGTATATTACTCTGACAAATGTAGTCACACCGCAAAGTGTTTGCTTCATATAAAAATATTTACCGTAGTATTGATTTTTTTTTTAAATTTTTTGACATAACTATCATCCTGTTGTTTTTTTTTCAGACCGGACCGATTTCATCCTATCATGAGGTATTCATACTGGTGCAATTAAAATTAAATCTATCAGGAGTCTCTTTCGGATATTGTTCATTTATGACTGAGGAATTTGTTTTATTGCTGACGGAACGGCTTTAAAATTATATTTAAAACTATTTTCGGGTGAGTTCATTACCTTCTGGAAGGCGGATTACGTTGTTTGAATCTGTGTTTTTTTTTAATATTTATATATTGTAAATTGTGTCAGTTTTTACCTGAACCTATGGTCATATCTAGTTTTGTTTTTTCCCGGTGATTTCCGTCTCGTTTGCTAAAATCAGATTAAAATCAGATTTTGTCATGTAAGTTACATGAACTACGGATAACCAGGTATATTTTAATGGGTTGATTTGTAAAATATATTTTAAGTCATAATAAGTACACGTCAGGGTAATATCCTTCTTAGGGTTCGCCTTAGATATCTGCAACAAAATTCAAAGTTATTCCTATTTAAATTCATGTGTTAGATATGATTAATGCATACAAGTAGGCTAAACTATAACGGATATATTAGAGGAGAGTCAGATTTTTTCTCCAATTGACTATTCATTAGGTACTTTTTTTTACTTTGCTTATTAGTCTATTGATTTCTAATTATTCCAATTTGTCTAATGTTTTACCCTTATTGCACAGATGTAATATTGTAATATATGTGTCTTTATGAAACGAATGGTGGAATTAGTTATGTAAGTTTGATGAATCAATTGCATCTGATTACGCTGTCTGAAAGGAGAATTATGTCAGACCCAGTTGTATTATATAGGCTCATTAACAACCTAATTGACAGCCCTGCCATCCTCGCCACTATTAAATTAAATGTTCCGATGGGGCACACAAAAAAAAATTAACATTTTTCCACAATTCTTACACAATGAACTATTAGTCCCATTCGTTAACTAATGGGTTGTATGATCTGGACAACAGGTTTGGAGGTATTGTTGATGTATTTGCTGACTCCATTTATAAAATAAAGTGTCATCTATATCAGCACTTTTATAAATCCTTCAATATGTAGTATTGTAGCTTGGATAATGTAGCGTTAATGATTTGTGTTATAATATTGTTTTAGTGTTCTATTTTATGTCACTGTTAAACGTTTACAAATTGTTATTTACTTTATGCTTTAAAATTTCTATGTATTTATAATTTTTGTTAGCTCTTTATATTATGTTCTAAAATCCACGTAAAAGTCCAGATGGGCGAGTAATCAAATGAATAAATAAATAAAATGCTGAATTAAACTTTTTATTACTAACTAATCTCTAATACTATATTTATTTGATATTTCTCCTTCGTACATACGGGAGTGTTGCCCACTCTTTTTTGAGTTTCATTTCATTATTTATTCTGAAACCTTCCTTTATTTTAGAAAGAGTTGGTTTTTTAATATTTTTGTTAATGCGGGAGTCTATTATCTCGCTTGTAAATACATTATTTTTTGCTATTACTTTAATAGTATCTAACTCCTTTTTTTAAATAATTTATACTGTTCAATGGTACAACGAGTATGAGAGAATGAAATACCGAAAGTTTATAGGATTGATATATTGATGTGTTTGTACGTTAGTTTTTTCATTAATGATTTGAATCCCGATTTCAAGGAAATTGATTTTATGACCTCCTACCCCCAATGCAAACTGATTTTTTTATAAAAATTTAATGTAAATCAAATTCAATAAAGATATTAAGTTCTGCAAGTATGTTTAGTTTTTAAAAACTAAAAATATAACAATAATAATAACATTATTAAATTTGATTTACATAAAATTTTTATGAAACATTAAATGAAGTGAACTGAATTGACTTGTTCATTTTGCTTAATTATTTAAGGAACAGGTGTAGTTGTCTATGGGTTCCTGTTTATATAACTAGGATGTCATCTACAAATCTACGATAGAATATAACCTTTGAAAGATTTTACGTTAACAATATTTTTTTTTATAAACTCCATAAAGAATTCAGACAGACTTGGGGAAATCGAAGTACCCATAGCTAAGCCACTACTTAATTGTGCGTTCTGAAGATGCCTGTGATATGGTGAATCCGGCCCGATCTGAAATAAATCAGTGGAAGATAGTTATAAAAGTTTTTTTTAATTTAAACAATAATATATAAAAATGTAAATCCTCGATGAATTGCGAGTTTAAAAATTAGAAATACTATTATTTTTGTATTCAATTTAAAGAAATCTTCATTATTGTTCTTAAATTTTAAAATAAACCGTATTTAAATTGTTTACGTACCGAAACAGCAGTTTTGGCGTTCAAAACCATTTTAAAATTTTATCACACGCAGAGACGCTTGATCTATGTTGTTTATTAAAGATTTTATTCTCTTCTACGTTAGTCCTTCCAATAGTTTATTACTATTAACCGGAGACCTGAAATTACGCACTATTTTTAAGTGAATGTCGAGTTATTTTCAGTGAAATTCAAAATATTTTTAGAAAAAGTGAGTGTTATTTTGCAACAAAAGTGTTCCCTTTTTGGTATTGTAAATCGAAAAATATTTAATTATATTAATTCGGTTAGCCTAGCTATGTAATTTAGGAGTGCAATTCTATCAATTATGGATATAATAGATATTTAGAATGATTTTTTTTAAATAATGGAATTATTAATTTTTTGTATTAATTTTGGGTCCTACAAATAAAAAAGTTAAGAGTAAATTTTTAAGAAAGATGTTGTGGGTCTAATAATCATTTTCCAGTCTTACACAGACGTGTTAAATTTGTCATAAAATGAGAATTTCATCTTTCAAATCCAAATAAAATATTTTTCATTGACATTAAAATTACAATAATGGATGCAAAACTGTATTTTTATTTACAACCTACGCGTGTACACGTTTTATATGAAATATTTCCGGCATTTAACTGTTCAATACAAATGATTGAAGTTGTGAGGAAACCTATAAAGAATGGCTTACGGAGCTCCCTGGAGGCTTTATTCAACGTAGAATAACTTGTTACGTGGAGATGTTACAACGTTCCTACCCACATAACATTTGTGTAAAACACCTGACCGGAATTGCGACTCTACCTTTCTTTAATGTCTCGAATTTCAAGGGCGTAGCTAGAATTCTTATTTAATTACCACAGAAGATATGTATACGAGTACATTTTATTCAAATTTTAATTCTATGGATAATCATAATCTATCCATTATGGAAGAGTCAGGTATCCAAATTAGCCTATTAACTATTTGTCTACATTGCATCCTAAGGCCGCTCGCTTACCGGTCGGTAAGGAATCAATATAAACCGAATGTAGTGAGAGTAATTCGTGATTCTGATAGTGCTCTATTCCGTATATTTATATTGGAACCCTTACAACGTACACGGGTCGGTGCAGCGAAGAAGCGGTGTTTCGTAATTCTAATATAATGCAGGTAACCGGTACGTAATATCAGTAGCTTCTTGATATTATCGCATTACCGCTGAGAGATCACATAAAAATTGAAATTGTAACAAACCATCTTAGTAATTGGGATATTTCTGTGCGTATAAATTCGCCTTTTCTTTCTCCACTATTTGAAATGATGGCCAAGAACACTCTTGAAGGTTGAAAGTCATAAAAATTGAAAAAAAATCTCTTCCACCAAACGTCTTAGAAATATTCTACCGAATTTATTAATTAGCCAAATTAATACATTATAAAAACCTGTAAGTAACACTCTTACCACGGAGCTAATGAAACTTTTATATTTTATATCATTTTTATCGATATCATACTTCATCCGTACATACGTATCCGATACTATCTAAATGGCAAATATATTCCGGTAGAACTTCGCAATTGTACAAAAAGATAGCAGTCTATAATATGTGAAATAATTGAGGATAAAATTGGTAAGTCTTAAATATGAAATATGATATCGATAAAGATGATGCAAAATAATCAGGTGTCATTAGTTAGAGCGTTGCCCCTGCATAAGACAGAGGTCCTCCATTCGATTCCCAGATGCGACTAATACCTTTTTATTTTCTTGCCTTTTTCTGTTTCATGTTTCATTTGAGATTTTTTAAATATTGTCTTCTTCTATGAGTAAATACTACAGTAAGGTTTACAAGTTTCAATAAATTATTCAAATAAATTGAATATTTTGTTGGTTAAAAAACTAAATAGCCTTAAGACTGCCCGAGAAAAATTGCTAAAATCTTAAAAACTCTATTTTCCTCCCTGCTATACATGTTACACCTGAATGGGCAATTTCTAAAGGGTATGTTTTTGAACACGTTCTTGGTTAGAGGGATATCGCGGGATACGGATGAAAACACGTTATGAATAAACTGGTATTATTTTGGTTGAGATTGAGTCGGGTAGCCGATTGAGATATGAAGATAAATGTTGGGTTAGTATTGAAAAAAAAATATTAAACACCTACCTGTAGCTTGTACCTATGTCACAACAGACACAGCAAAACCTTTACGGATTCCAAAAAAATAGAAAAGAAATCGTATACATGTAAAGAAAACGATTCCTGATTCAATTATTATATTACTAAAATTATTTAACACGTTGGGTAATAAGAGAATTTTCGGTATTTAAGTGAATGACTTTCGGAACCCGATTAAAAAAACATATTCATATACCTATTGCCGAAATGAAAAAAAAAGATATTCATGTATTGTCAAAATGAAAAAAAAAGATATTCATATATTGCCAAAATGAAAAAAAAAAGATATTCATATATTGCCAAATGAAAAAAAAAAACATATTCATATATTGCCAAAATGAAAAAAAAGATAATCTTATATTGCCAAAATGAAAAAAAAAAGATATTCATATATTGCCAAAATGAAAAAAAAAAACATATTCATATATTGCCAAAATGAAAAAAATGGTATTCATATATTGCCAAAATGAAAAAAAAAGATATTCATATATTGCCAAAATGAAAAAAAAAACATATTCATATATTGCCAAAATGAAAAAATGGTATTCATATATTGCCAAAATGAAAAAAAAAAGATATCCATATATTGCCAAAATGAAAAAACAGATATTCAATATATTGCCAAAATTAAAAAAAAAGAGGATATTTAAATTTTTTTTTTTCGCTAAAGAATTTTCAAATATTTTACAAAATATATATATATATAAGACTTTTAACATGTAAATAATTGTATTTTCAGAAGACACCTTTGTTTACAAAGCGAAGGGTTTAAAATAATTTTTAAATGTTTTTTTTTTCAGAGAATTACTTTATATTAGTTGCAGGCCATTTATTTGCATTTTAGTATAGCTTAGAACACACAACTTAAAATTTTACTAAATTGGTATCATATTATATCGATTCATTTTTCATTGGAATAACTCGTTAAAGATTATAATTTTTTTTTTAAACAGAATAGACAGAAAATAAAAAAGGCAACGGTCGCATCTGGTATTTGGAAATAGCGCTTTTATCCAACTTAGCTAATGCCACCTTATTGCTTTCCGTAATTTTTATCGATAACATATTTCAATCTAAGAGCTATTAATATCATTTTCCATTAATTTTGTTTTTTTGTTTTTGTTTATCTACTATCTTTTTTATGTCGATTGAATGATTCTAGCCGAATTCATTTGCAATCTAGATAGTGTATCGACATACCTATCCGATTTTTGTTTATATTGGACATCTGTCTACTTCTTCTAAAAGCCTACGATTAATACTCGATTTTTATTAGAGTAACTTATTGAAGCTCATAAACCTCAATTTTTTTAAAATCATTGCTGATAAAATGAACAAATCTCAAATGAAAATACGATACAGAAAAACACGATAATATATATATATTTTTGCATATTTTACGGTCTCCGTGATTGAGTGGTTACGATCCTTCACTGCGAATCCGGAGGTCACGGGTTTAAATCCCGGCGTATGTTATTTCACAATTTATTCATTTATAATAATTTGTAGTATATTTGCGGCATGTTCCAGAGTGGTAGATACTGTCAATATCGCCCTGGTGAAAGACCACCATTCTGAATAGAAACGTTGCTTGAAATGGCTTTAGTCATGTTTGATGACGAGATCTGAATAGCTAGGTATTTCCCCACCTTCCATCTTCTCCGTCAAATCCCCCCCCCCCTAGATACCTTCAGCCTCACAAGATACCCCAATTGGAGATGCCATAGTCTCACCAGACGGTTGGCAACAGTTGACTCTCTTGCGGTAATCACATAAAAATAAAAATATAAACATCAATAATGTGGCATTATATCAGTTGGATAAGACCCCTGTTTCCGGATAGACATTTCTGGGATCGACTCCGAAATGCGAGCGTTACCCTTTTTTTATTCATATTTTCATTTTTAGATTTATTCTTATTATCTTTAAGGATAAAATAATAAATATATTTAAATGAAAAACGGTAAGATTTAACAAACCATACCCGATACACATATTGCACTGACTTCTCAATAATTTAAAATATATCATTTTACTACCCCAAGAGGGAGCATATTAGAAAAGTTTCCCTGTTGCTTACAGAAAGCTCAAATTCTTATTCATCCCGTGAACAAAATTTCAGCAGAAGTCAGGCACCCCCTTTTCATATTACTCCACCCGAAAACCATCTTCTTTTATTAAATAGTTAGCACAAAATCTAATAGGTGTGCTTTTTTTCATAAGCCAGTATTTTAAGTCAGTTTGAATATTATGTTCTTGTTAAAGAGCGTTCTGGATCATGAATAACGAAATTACTCTGCATTTCGTGGAATCATAACAATGAAGAGAAATGCTCAGAAATAATTTATTTCGGAAAAAAACCTTTTCACTTTTTAATATCAAAATTTCTGAGAAGGTTTTCATTCTAAACTATAGCAGGCTTTATTCGGAATACGTGGCCATTCAATTTATAGGTACAAGAGTCGATTAAATATGTATATATGTATTTTTTTTGTCAATACAAATTTAATGAATCATACAGATTTATGAAGCAAGCGAAACCATGGCACCCATTATGAAATATTTTATGAGGGGGAATAAAGTAGAACAAATGATGAATTCTGAATAATAACATTTAAAAAAATTAAAATTGGTCCTTTGAAAGATGACGTTATTCGTTGAATCTTGAGTCGACTAAAGTAAGTACTATACTTTCAGGTACATTTTAACTATTACTTAAATATGACTTTTCAATTAATTAGTTGATGTGGACCCGGCCTTGTTCAGATTTTTTTAGATATATTAAAGATTAATAAAGTTATGAAATTATGAATTCTTACTTGTTGTTTGGGTGCCATAATTGATTTGACAGCGAAAGTAATGCCTAATGACGACTATTAATATCTCGAAACAAAGAAAGAATCATTTAAAAAAAATATTTCATTGCAAACATTTATTTTTTCAAAATATATCTATATAATTAAGTTATTAAGGTACCTACTTGTATTGTAATATATTCTACCAAAACAAACCTTCTTTTGAATATGTAATCTGTGGATAACGTATATCTATGCTGCCGACGTAAGTAAAAACATAGTATCTTGAGACTCTCAAGAAAGATACTGTGTTTTTACTTACCACGTCAGTATGAGCAAACCTCAATACAACATGGCTGGTTCAGTGTTTTTCATACTAATTTTAAACGTTAAAGCAAAAGTTTTACTTATTGGATTTCATTCAAAATACTCTCTGAAGCTTTTCGGCATTAATAAAAATCAATTGTTCTATTTTCATAGAAATCGGTCTAGCAATTTTTGAGAAAATCGAGGACAGACAGACAGAAAAACATTATTTTTTTTTATATATATATTGCAAATTTCCTTTGAAACTAGAAATCACTTTTGGATTTCTGTCTGGCTGTTTCATGGGACCGGATAACTTGAAGTTTTTCAAATACACATTTTAGAGGAAATAGTTACTTACCTGTAATCCGAAAATTTAAATTCCGAAAAACGTCTTACTAAAGTAGAAAAAAAGTTCCGCAATATAAAATATCCCTAAATCTGTATTGAAAAAAAAAATTGAATAGGCAAGACTCAATTTTATTGTCTGCATTGTCAATTTCACACAAATTGCTTGACGTACCAACAGTAATTAGGTGAAGGGTTGTTATTGCTCGCATGTGACCGGTGTTTAATGCCAAAATTAACCTTCACCCTACGGCATATATTTACAATGCCAAGGTATAGGTACAATTGTGGCATCAAACATTTTGTATGAAAGTACTCATTGTAGGTGTATACTTTCTGTGCGTTACTAGGTATCTAAAAATTATTGAGTTTTGTAATCAGTTATTTATTTTAGGATTGTAGGACCTGCAAAATAGTCCTAAATTCTGGGCTTGTGATGCATCAAATACCTGCCCGCTACAAGGTCTGCTTTACATTAGAAAA
Source organism: Halesus radiatus (assembly GCA_022606495.2). Taxonomy (NCBI): domain Eukaryota; kingdom Metazoa; phylum Arthropoda; class Insecta; order Trichoptera; family Limnephilidae; genus Halesus; species Halesus radiatus. Next base: position 161,173 of record JAHDVE020009143.1, on the reverse strand, counting down.
CTAACAGATGGTAACTCGATAAGGAAACATTCCCGACCAAACAGTTCTACACCTGGACAGAAATCAATACATATACTCGTATATATAGACCAACTTATTACCTTAAATGAGTTAATATACTTATATTAACTCATTTAAGGTATCTAACCACTAATCAATGTTTTTTTAATTAAGGATGCAGTCATGTTCGCTGTGATAATTTCTAAGCGGGAAATACATATATGTTTTTTAAACTTAATGGTTTAAAAAATTGTCAAATTACATTCAAATTTAAAGAAAGATGTTAATGGAAGTCAGTTGCCTATTGATGAAGAGGTACTCATATTCTCATTACACTTCTTTTTTCGTTCATCCACTCTGCCTGTCTAAACCATCTAAGCGTCCCTTTCTTAATCTTAATGATTACGCTTACACTCTTTCCGAATCTTCATATTTTTAACATGGTCACGTTTAAAGTTTTTTCTACACTTAAGAGTATGCCTCATTTCAATAGCATTAAGTCTACATTCGTCCTTTCTCTGCCGGCTCCATGCTTCACTGCCCCAAAACTCAGGGTTGGTATCATTACTCCACTGTGGAGTCCAAGCATGGTTTCTTTAGACAATTTTTTATTAGTCACACATCACTCATTTTGGACACTAGAGGCTGAGATCTTCCACGGTGTTAGAAATCTCCAAAACGTCATCAGTATTCTTTCATAATATCCATATAAAATATATGATGGTACATTTGTGCCTATGACGCCTATTACATGTGTAGAAGCCACTCGACCGCTGAAATTTGGCTTATACAATTTAACCCAAAAATGTAGACCTGTCAGAAGTTATAACATTTTATAAACGCAAAATTTACAATTGTACTTATGCCGCCTGACAAGGGTTAATAGTTCAACCATGTACTGATGGTTCATAGATTACCCACCCTTAAAACCAAAATACCATTACGACAAAGCCAGAGCTTATTTGAGCTTTCACCGCCCTTCAAACAGCCGCGCCGCAGAGGAAGCTAGCGATCCAATAAAACATAGAAGCCTTATGCGAAACTTAATATACGAGGCGGTGCGCACTCACATCTACCGATGTATAAAATTTGATTTGATATCCAGTAACTAAATACGCATTCTTGTCTCATTTTACCTTAAATTACCCTTATGACTTCAAAATAACGTATAAGTTATAAGTTATTTTCCTTCGTCATAAATGTTGAAGTTTATTATTAGGTTCTATTTAAGCTGCAAATTTATAACAATGTTTTTGAAGTATTTTTAACAACGAAGGCGTCTGGCAGATAAAACTTGAAAGGAAATTTCGATTTTTAATTTATTAGGAAATGTCCTCATTGAAGTTTATAAACCTCATTGTATTATTTAATTATAGAAGAAATGATAAAATTTACAATTCTCAATAAAATATTAAACAGATTGACACAAAAAAAAAAGAAAATGAAATGTACATTTTTGTTTTTTTTACTCTTAAAAAAAATATCGTAAATCCAAAATAAATCAGATGATCAATCTTTCGTGAAAAATTATAGACCAATCATTGAGGTATATAAATAGATTCTGCAAAATCAGAGTAAAATATTTTTCCCCGCGTGAAATACGAAGGGGGGTGAAGCGGCTGTCGAGGTCGCCCGAATCTTTCCGGGCGAATTCAATGAACGGAGTCGTAGCACAGCTGGCTGCGATGCCGTGGCGCAGGGTATTTGCGTTACCGGCATGCCAACTTCAAGCGCTCCTTGAGATTTTTACACAAAAATAGCCAATTAAAACGAAAATGGATTAAAGGTAAAAAGAGTGGATAATTTTAGTGTCACAGATTATATCGATGGTTACGGATTACTAAATCATTAAAGTTTGGTATAGCACCGAAAAATATATACATTCATGGCACATACACTGTAAATACTTGAAAATACATTTTTTTTAAATGATCCACTGTTATTTATTAGCACTAACAAAATGTATTCCATTTCAGTCCTCACCGTGACTGAAACGGTATAGGTTTTGTAAGTGGTTTGCGATTACCAAACCCACTTCATTTCATTCGCTTGTAGCCCGTGTATGATGTCAATTGGCCGCACGTTGTTGCCCATATTTTGAACGCTGATATTTACTTTATTGATATACCTGAATGAGACCAATTGACATACTACCATGTTTTCCAATAATCTTTGAATAAATAATTGGTAATTATTTACATTAAATTTCATCAATGAACATGGATTTGCTCCTAACATACTGCACTAATTAAAATATTTTGGAAATTTGTGATTACGTTAGTAAGGCATTTAACGAAAACACTCAAGTAGATGCCATTTATATAGATATTCAAAAGGCATTTGGTAAAGCTAACCATTGAATTATTGACGCAATTGAACCCAAATGATCTAAAAGCAATGAATCAGTTTTCTTCGGAGTGAAAATAATATATAATATAAAGTAAAACTCACTGTAGGAGCAAAGAGAATCTCATTCGTGCACAGAAATGCGCCCTGCAAGTATTTTCAAATTTAAATAACGTTGCGGAAATGTGATTTCATTCTCTACATCTTTGAACTATTTTCAAAATATCAATTTTACGAACCTTTGTATAAAGGAAAATATTAAATCGGGTATTTACTATGTATTCGTATATTCGTGTATGGTGAGTATTTTATATGCTTTCGACGTAAAACTTACAGAATGGTATTTTAGGTAAATACGCCTATTGAATTCTATACCTGTGCCCACAGTGAAGATAAACCGAGGTAAATATCATCCCCTTATGGGTTAAACTCTTTATGTGCCATACTAGCTGTATAAAACATAGTGACCTTTATCTTTAATGGAACGATATGTTGAGGGCGTGTGCGCATTCCCGAAGCAAGGGAAAATTTCTTTTTTTTTTATTATTATTTACTTATTATTACTTATTACTATTTTTTTGCCTACATATTAAAATTTACTTAATACTATTTTCATAATTTGATTTACATATTATTATTTACCTATTTTTATTTTTATTATTATGTACTTATTATTATGTATTACTATTTACATAATTTTATTTACTTATTATTATTAACCTATTTTTATTATTATGTTCTTATTTATATTTACGTATTAATATTTACTTAATATTTAATGTGTATTATTATATGCTTATTACTATTTACTGATTATTATTTACTTAATAATATTAACTATTTTTTATTCGTGTATTATTAATTACTTATTACTATTTACTGAATATTATTAAATTGTAAAGCCCCTCATCTCAACACAGGATTGTCCTAGTTAGATGGGTATAGATCACATTACTAGGAATTGTCCATTCAGTATTAATTACACTGTGAATGCACGTTGCCAGAATAATGAAATATTACCTGCAATATTCAAAAATTCGTTAAAATTGTCTCTTTTATTTACGTAAATATTCAAGAATTTTATGATTAAACGTTTGTAAAATTACGCCGCGTCATTTCAAAGCGGGGTCATAACCTAAAGGTGCGCGTGAATAAATGGTACGCATCGTAGTGACTTACAATGTGCTTTTTGATCTTACTGTTTTAGACACAATATACTTGCTTATTCATAGCTTGAAATATTGCCTGAGCATTAGGTTTATATTTTCACGAATCCATCCACGCAAAGAAAATACAAAGTACGTCTATTAGATTTCTCTTCAATTCAGTAAATATTCAAAAGTAAGAAAGTATACACTATACAGGGTGGTTGATACATGATATAAAAAATATGCAAAATATAAAGACGTAAATGAGGCATCCCTTTTAAGCAAAAAATTATGCAGAATAACAGTGAGGCAAACAGGCATGGGGACATACGGACATGAGCTAAGCAAATGACGTGTCAGCTGTTAACCAGCAGCAACCACCGTAGTTTGTTGTTAGTACTTGAAGAGGGAACATCTCACTTTGGGAATACAAATGAAATCCGCCGAAAATAGAGCAATCTATGTGAATTATGTTACTTTAATTTCAAGTGTCCAAAAAGGTACGCGAAATAACGTGATTGTTATATTTTTATCGTAGATTAATTACAACCGATGCTTTTTGCAGAGATGCATGGTTTTTTGGTTTTGTCTTACAAATAAAAGGTTCCTTTGGCATTCTACCACACGATTCGTTACTTGTGGCGATCTCTTATTTTTATTTATAACACCTTTTGTTTTTTTCATAATTTACGGGGCTGACGGATGCTTCGTTTGGGGGCAAATGGAGACTAAATATTATTAAATAAGGTAGAAAGGTAAAAGATGCAAACCAGAGTTCGATGTTGGAATGCTTCCTGGCACGAAAGTTGTTCGGTGAGAAAATGGCTACACGAAGCGGGAGCAGTATCTTATGTTTATTAACTATTTTATCAAATTTATATCCACCGGGTGATGTTATACATATCTTGAATGATCCCGGCTCTCACTGGTCTGATCCGAAAACTTTGGAAAAGGCTTTTCAAAACTACATTAATATCCTTTGCCTACCCCCTCACACTATACTCAAGCTCCAACCACTAGATAAAGATTTGTATAAGCCTCTGAGGACACATTATAATGAAGCTTGCTAAAATTTTGTTAGACTTTATCTAGGAAAGCCCATTAACAAATCTGTTTTAGGTCAAATATTAAAATAAGTTTGGTTACTTTCCGCTTCTATGGGAAATATTATCAATGGATTTAAGGCATTAGGAATTTATTCATTAGATTGTAATGCATTATCTGATAACATATTGTTACCATCCAGTATATATACTGAGATTAACACAACAAACACTATGGGAGAAGGTAGAGCATGTCATGATGCTCAAGAAGACGCTGCCGTGGAACAGAATACTACTCAGGAGCATGAAGGCGAGAGAAATAACATCCCTCCATTAAATAATATTCTTCCTGTATTAAACCCATAACAATAAACTGTTGATGAACAAACAAATTGGAATGAAAAATTGTGTTAAAAAGAAAACATGCACCAACAAACAATCCAAGGGAAAAACGTAAATAAACAGTAACTCTCGCGGAAAATGCTCGAGGATGTACAACATTGGTGAAGATTGGGTCCAATGCCCTTACATCCAAAGTCTGGTATTATGACTTCTGGGCTGATAACAGCGATGATTTTTTTTTGTGAGAACTGTTTTAGTGACATAGTGACTAAAACTTCAACTTAAATTTAATAAAGTAATTCATAATGTTATATCAGTTTCTAATATCCGTTTGCCCCACACTTGGGGGACAAGCAGATATTCCGCCTATGACATATTTTTTGTTCAATTTACTAATGTTGTATTGCATTTTAAAACTTTTATTTTCGTAAATCCATAGACTAATGATAATACTACCAAATAAAAAGGAAAATTTTGTTTGAACCATTTTGTTGAAATAAATATATCAACAAAATCCACTAGGGTATCCGTTTTCCCCACTGTTACCCTACGCATGTCGTCAATTCTTAATCATTACGAATGTAATTCAATTAACCTTAGTAAAAAAAAACAGAAATATCTATTCACCACGTCTTAGTATTGTCACAAAATAAAAACAATATAATCTTTTAAAATAATTCACGGATTTATCACATTTAAATTCATTGCCGTAATAGCGTTTTCGTCATCATATTGTAAAACAATTAAGAAAAACCTGCCCAAAAGCGGGAAAACAGAAGTGTAAGTACCTCCCAGAACAGATAATTTTAATTATCAAAATTTTTTTCTGAGTTTTCGGTGTTTACCAACAATAGTAATAAATCATTTCAAACACAATAAATCGTTGTATTGAAAACGGGTTTGCACGCCGAAACAGCACAGCGAAATCACAATAATATAAAACTAAAATACTTGCAAAACTACAGAATAATAATATTATTAAAACTGATTTATTTGAAAATTTATAAAATTAAAAAAAATTACGAATGTGCTGCAGACTAAGACAAAAATCATTAAAATTACGTCCGCATGTATTGTTTGTGTGCATGAAAATATTCAGGTAACGCCTAGTAGCAGCAACTGCACGTGCATTATGAAATGGAACTTTTTAGAAGGAGACGTCAGTAACGAAAATTTTCGAGTCCTCCTTCCGTCGTGTGAATATTTGTCTACGGTAACTGTTGAGAAGTGATACATGCCTCCTCATCACGTTCTTCAATATTTCCTACCAAGTACCAGTCACCCTGTATTACCTTCTAAAATTAATTGAGTGTTCCAAAATGAATAATTCATATATTTGAGGCTTTCAATATGTGGATTCGTTTATATTTTCAGGACGTGAATTTTTTATTTCTTTTTATTACCAGACTTAAAATTCAAGGATACAGCGACAGGTACATGAACCTAAATCATTTTAAAGGACGCACGCGTTCGAATTTATTTGTGTACACCGATAGTGGTTCAAACTGGTACGAACCATTTTGGAACATCTACCGCAGTTCTTTTTTACCATATAGTACACCCCTACACAAACAAGAACCGCTCTAAAATGATTTGTCTGTACCTTCATTTGTTTTATGTAAAATACAGGAGATGCTCAATAATCCGGCAGTCGTTATTTCGATGTGCGTTAATCAAATATTTTACTGAAGTAATCATAAATACCCCACTTAACCGTTTTAGTGCTGTATTGATTTGGCAAATAGGTGCGTAAACAGCTATTGATAATTTGTGTTATTAGTAAATAAATATTATATTAACTGAAACTGCAATAACTTTGATAAATATCAACCAAACCTAATAATTCTTTTGATATTAAACGTAAAAAGAATTGTATCCCATGCGTCTAATAAAAAAAAACTATTAAATATAAGGAGAAAAAAAAATTATCCGCTTCACAATTGTGTTTTCTCGTGCAAAGGTCATGTAGTCCCGTCTTACAGCGGACGCATACGAGGAAAATTCACTTTCTATTCGCATTCTATTATTGCGATGGCCAATAATCGCACTTCCGTCTTCACTGTCTAGATGTATCAGATCGATGGGCTCATCATCCGTAATATCGCCGTCCTTTGATACATCGTCCGCGATAGAACTAAGATCCGACATTTTATTTTTATTTTTATATGAATACCCCACAAAAGTCCCAACTGATCCCAACCGCCTGGAGTCAGTGAGACTATGGCATCCCCAATTGGGGAATGTTGTGTGGCTGAAGGTATTGGGGAGAGGAAGGAGAAGGGGAAGAGGAAGTTGGGTAATTACCTGGATATTCAGATCTGGTCACCAAACACGGCTAAAAGCCATTTAAAGAAACGTTTCAATTCTGGATGGTGGTCTTTCACCAGGGCGATACTGAGAGTATCTTCCACTCTGGAACGTGCACAAATATACTACATATTATTTTTTAAATATGTTAATTGTGGAACAGCACAAATTTATGAAATAAAATTTACTAGCGCACGCCGGGATTTGAACCCGCGACCTTCGAATTCGCAGTCGAGAGCCTTTCCCCTTGACCATGGAGGCCGTTAGCATGGTGCAATATATCGTTTTAATTTATTATATCAGGATAAACAATATATATGGTTTACAAGATATACGCTAACTGCAATACACCGCTCTCAAATGGAACACGTGCTCTTGTAAGGATCAACAAACGCACACTGAAGAACACAGCGCCTATGCGCTGCATCGCAATTTTCGCGGCTAACGCTTGCAACGCCATAAAAATGCTTTTGATAGAAAATTTTTAATGTTTTGACCTACCAAATGTACTCCAAATATATTCCAAAAATTTACTATTTAATTTTTCAAAAGCATGAAACGCCAATACCGGCCCAATAGACCACAATAACACAAGATCGAATCAAAATGACATAAAAATTCCATGTTATAAAACCACTTTTGACTTGAAGAAACTACGTGTATTTTGCAAAAATATTCCACAACATCCTTCCCTCATAAAAAGATAAACAAGTCAAGAATTAAAGTATGGCTGGAAGAGGTCAATGAAATAACCTTAAAAACAACACAGACGCATATAATTAGATGACATCAAATTATACAATTCTAGTCCGCCTACCCACAGGACCTCCTAGTGAGGGGGATCAAGAAAAAAAAAATAACAAAATATAATTATTCATGGAAGTACCATTTTGTAAATTTAAAAGATGTATGTTGTAAATTATCAAAAAGGAAACATAACAAAATACCAACATTTTTCACAAAAGCAACACGAATTTCTAAAGAATCAATTCGACTAATACTAGCACATAACTTGAAATAATTTAAAGTACTTGGAATGGTAGTTACGCTATGTTATTCCTGTATTTGTACGTTATACAAATGAAATATTCAGTTGTAGTATTTCATGTAGGCTATCTATTTTATCTATGTGATGTGTTTTGCACCTGTGTGAAAATTTTAATATAATATGTATGTAAAAGCTCATTTAAGGGTATGTCGGACGTCCAAATCATAATACGTATTTAGGAAATGGCAGAAATGCTCTTACGTAATCACATGCAAAAAGTGCGTCACCGCATCAAGGTGACGTATTTCTGCAATTCAAATGACGCATTTAATGACGTCAATGGCAGTTGTTGACGTAATTATTTCTGAGACATACATCAGTGACGTCAACTAAATTATTAAAGATGTCATAACTGACGTGTTTCTACCAATCTCAATGACGTTAATCACTGTGAACATAGGTTAATTGTTTCAATGAAAAAAATAATATAAATAGAGAAGATATTTTAATAAACGGGCATTGTGAAAAATTGTTCGGCCTTTATTGACCTATATTCTATACCTCCACAAAATTTTCACACTTAACGTTCAAAATAAGAGAAAAATTATTCCGTAGGGGAAGGGGTAGGGGTAGGATTTGGGGTATGGGTAGTGGTAGGGGTAGGGCTAGGGGTAGGTGTAACACATTACAACCTCAAAACTTAAGTCCAAAATATTCATAACGCCGGGTAGTTCAGTCAGTTGCATATATTTACGAAAAATGTACTTACAACACTGACAGCAACACTAAAAAAACACCAAAGGATGCCAACGTAACAAAAATACAAACATTTCACAATGCCGTTATTGAAGATGCCAAATATTGAATTCCGCTAGCTTACATTTTGTCATAAATGGAACAAGATCTCAAACTATAAATTGCCATTTGAAAACTCATTCATCAATCAGAAATGAGTTTTGGAATGATAATGAGTTTTTAGGGTTGTAATTGATATTTTCCTTACTCTTTAATAATAACAGTGTAATCTCTACAGTCTTATCTAATTAAGAACGTGTACCTGCAGTGAGTACTAATTACCTATCATCGCTAGGAGCGTAACGAGCACTCCCGGTCTGCCGTGACATTGTTAATCGGATATGAATGTAATTAGCGTGTGCTTTCTGGAATTAACGCTGATGGCAATTCCGAGGATACTGTCATAAAGGAATAGGAATAATAAACTTAGAAACGAAATTTAATCTCTGCATTTGACGTATTAAGCCGCTTTCCCGAAGAAACAATATACCGTTTTTGTTAATGCTTACGTATATCCGTAGTACATACATTTACGGATTGAATAACACTAATTTCATACATATAAATTGTCGCAAAGAACCGATGGCAGGGGAAGAATAAAGGTAGATTTAATGGGTGCATTTATAATTTATACGGCAATTGCAAGGCGAGGACATGGCTTGCCGTGACGGCATAACAGCGGTACAAAAAGTATCGATTTGTATGAAGATACTTTTAATTTACCACCCGCAACAACGGCAAGCCATGAACAGCAATGGCTTACCGTGCTGTAGCCGTTGGACACCTAGCTCGCCGTAAAACCGTGACGGCAATTTTAAGAGTGTAGGGTGTAGTTACAAGGATAAATTAATTTGTGAGCGATTCCCCGCCGAGCTACATAACTTACGAAGCGTCTCCTGCATGTCGACGGTGTGTATTGTTGTTTCTTTTAGGAGACGCAAACACTGCACAAATGCCGTTCACGACCATGGCGTAAATTATGAAAACGATCGCCGCCAAGTTTTACTTGGACGTCCACGGCAAGCCGTGCCGTTCCCGTTCCCTAATTTTTTTTAAAGTGAACAATTTAGGACGTGGGAAACGAGATAGCTGAGAGGTAAATAATAATAATAATTGTGTGGCCGTTTTAAGAATGATAGATTAATAAAAGAACGCTGACATGGTTTGAACCAATTTTAAGCTTAGCGGATTTAGCGTGAAGGCACGATGTGAAAAAGTCAAATAAATAATTGCGTTAGTTCACGCTGAGTATTGGAAAAAAAAAGACAAAATATTTGACGTGTGTCGTTATGTGACGTAGGTACGCTATGGTGGATATACTGCGACGGAAAACGTGCTAGCAATAGCGCGTATGCACACTTCCATATCGCATTTTACGTCCTATTTGAAAGCGCCATATTTTTTATGGGAACTAATTTTACGTAGAAATTGGAAATGTCTGAAGTCAGTTCTAATAATGCGGGAAGAGATCAAAGAATCTGACTATCGTCTTAAATTTCTCAAGAGTCAGAGAAATGAAATTCGGCGTTAACGAAGAATGCTTCGGATTCCTTTGGATCTTTTCTGGTGAAATTAGTCATCTAAATTTCTCTCAACTTTTCTTGGGATATGTTGATACAACTTTAGAAAAATAAGATTACTTGAACCCGAAGAAACACTCGATCACTGGTTAAAACCCTTGATCACAAGAAACAGTACATCAGTTTACATAGCTCCCGTAGTTCAGAGGAATAAGAGATTTACTGGAAAATAAGAGTTTCAATGATATTTTAGGAATTTGCTATTATTAAACGCCTTTTTTTTAATATTTGTTAAGTATGTAACTAGCAATCACGGAATTTATCTATAAAAGTAGTAGAGAGGGAATGAAATGCCAAACGATGTTCTATTTTGGGAAACATTCTTGGAAAATACATCCTTTTATATTATTATACTCTTACTTTATTCCTTAGAAATTATTTAATTTGTTATTGTGTTAACGAGATTATTATTTTATCCCACCTTACTGGCTTCGTAGGTATTATTCAAAATTGTTCTGCGAATTTAATATTGATCATTAAATTTATCATTATAATTTATTCATAAAAAACTAACTTCTACTTTGCTTCTGAATAATTATACTTTTGCCGTGCCATTGTTTAAATATGTTTGTTTTCTTTGTAATGATTTTATTTGAATTTATATTTACTGCATTACTTTATAACATATGCCTACTGTACTGCTAATTTATATTTTAATGCTCAAGTTGGGCGTAAATAAATAAATAAATAAATTTTCTAGTCTTGATTTGATCGAACACAAGTAGAAAGTTCACTTGAACTTGCCGCGACTATATCTCCATGGGACTGTTTTGCTGTAGATTGTCTACGTACCTATGTCAATTTACGTGGGAAAGAGGCTGTAACTGAAATGTCAAACACATTAGGGATAATTTGCAAAGACCATCCAATTCATAACAAATCAGTAGTTTCTGCCTAGCTTCCCCGAGAAATCAACACACTTCTCTCGAAATCGATTTCTTTAGAGAAATTGAATAATCTGGAAAAAACAAGTGGCACCTTATCTTATTATTTCATTGTTAAAAAAACGTTTCAAAGTTCTATAGCTCAAGATAGAAATAGCGTATGGCAGACAATTTTTTTTAATTCGAATACACCACAATAGAACAAACATGATGGTCTCTTTGATTGTACATCTCTTTGGTAACTGTGGATGTCTTTAAAATTATTTAAGTGCTAGGTAATATTATATTAATATTCTTATTGTAACAAAACTTAAAAAAAACACAGGTAATAAAAAGGTGTCAGTCGCATCTGGAACTCGAATCCAGGACCTCTGTCTTACCGGGACAACCGCTTTACCGACTAAGATAATGAGAACAGTTCAATTTACGCCATCTTCATCGATATCATACTTCAAATTCAAGACTTGTTAATATTATCCTCCATTTAAAATTCCATATTATTATCTTTATGATGATTTCAAAATTCAAAGTTCATTTAAGGCATGTTAATATTATCTTCTTCAATTATTAAATATTACAATGAGGTTTGTAAACTTCAATTAATTATTAAAAATAAAAATTGAGAAATTAAACTTTACTGTTTTTGTATTTCTCTAGTGGCGTGATATTTTAATAATATTATTTGCTTGCTATTATGTAATTAGTCCGTTGTCAGTGACAAAACCGTTGTACTGATTATTTGTTTAAATATTTTTCTGTCCACTTTGTGCATTAATCACAATACGTATGTACCCATTTTGTTATATTATTGCACTACTATTATAACAATGAATAATTTAAAAAAAAATTGTTGTTTGATATAATATTGTTGAACCAGACTCCTGCCGACAAGTTACCTGCTGTAGCTTAGCGCGTATGAATTCCCATTGTATGAAAAACAATATTGTACAATAGTTTCAACTGCTAACAATTGTGGAACTAGATCACTGACTGGTTGTGAGGCTGGAGGGAGTTGAGCAGGTAAGAAAATGGAGGAGAGAAAGGTTAAGAATTATCTGGCTAATTTAATCTGGTCGACAAATACGGCGAAAGCGATTTAAAACAACTTTTCGATTCCGAATTGTGGTATTTCGTCAGAGCGATACTGAGAGTATCTACTACTCCACGATGCCTTGAACTTGAAAAATATGTGCAATTACAAAAAAGCGAATCGTTCTAAATTTTTTGCTGGTTCATAAAAATACTTTTTTTCTGAACTTAAGGTAACAACTAAGAGAATTTTCCTTTTCAGTTATGATGTAAACCTTTACGTATGGACGTAATTTTTATTAACACTTCTAAAAGTGGAGTCTTACTGGCTCATATATTCCGAATCGCTTCAAAACTATATCTTTATCAAAGTATAGGTTTCTAATAATAACAAAGCAAGAATATATGATCGACAATAATATATGATTAAAGATGACAAAATCAACATTTGTGGCACTTTTCAGTCTATATTGACTTGGCTATATTTTTAGAAATTGAAAGAACCAAACTATTTATAAAACAAGGTATACTTTTTATATTAAATTTTAATATATAAGGAACAAAAAATACAATATCCACTGTTGGTAACAAAAAACAAAAATTTTGGCAATGGACATGTAGTCTGACAAACTCCGTCCAATTTTTCGAGTAATAGTCATGTGTCATGCATCGAGCTATACAAGCTCCTCCTGCGTTGGTCGTTTCGCTACTAAAACAAGCTACTAAACCGCTCGGTCGTGGAAAGCATGGTGAAGTATGTGAAACTAAGAAACCGAAAATGTTGCGGAGCCTGTGATGCTCCACGTCCATACTTAAAGGTTAACACCAAATTAACACCCAAAGGTCACAAATAAATCAAAATTCGACCTTCAGACATTTGTAACTACGACAAGCCCAAATTTCAAACCTATTGACCTAGTACCTTTCCTTTTTGCAGTCGTAAATCATCTATCCATTCAAAACAAGAACAAAATATTCTCAAACGTATCGCCAGAAAGGCAAACAATTAATGCAAATATTTTATTTATTCCTGAAAAACGTAGGCTTCGAGGAATTTAACTATTTATTCAAATAAGGGAAGCTCTTATAGCCAACATATTTACGACACACCGTGGACGCAATACCCACCGGGAACATTACGTTCGGTCGAAACAACTTATAAATTCAAATTGCTCTTCTACCTACAATGGCAACCTACCCCATATAATTCAAATTCACTTTATTTGGAGCGTCTCTTTCAAAAAATAAAATATTCATGACGACTTTGTGTTTAGAATAAGGAAAGAATATTTTCTTTGATTAATTAGGTACGCAGTGTTTTTTTAATAATGATTACCATTACAGCACGAGTCTAAATAAATAATTTTTCATCATTGAAGAAGATAATATTAACAAATCCCTAATGAAACAAGAAACAGGAAAGACAAAGAAAATAAAAAACTTCAACTTTTTAATTATTAATTATTTTTATTGAGATTTAAAATCCTCGTTTTAATATTTAATCATTGTAGAAAAAAATATCAATATAACCTCAATGAAAACGGAAAAAACGACAGAAAATAAAAGATTTCAGTCGCATCTGGGACTCGAACCCAGGACCTCTGCCTATCCCATATTATTGGCAACTATCAATAACTTGTCAATAATATGGGATTAAAAATAGTGAATATAATTAACAAATCTTGAATTTTACATATGATATCGATGAAGATTTTTGGCGTAAAGTGTTTGTGTGCCGGTTAAGTACCGGATACCAAGAATTACCGTCATCCCTGTTAATATTATTCTGTAATTAGCCGAGCTCGATGCAAACTATTCCAATAACTGAATATATGACGTCGCGCCCAACCAACCCGGCAACTTCGTTAATTATTTGCGGGTTATTATTATTTCTTATAAATATATATATTTATTTTCAAATACATTATCTTAGTTATGACATATAACATAAATGTCCCTTTATTCGACATTTTCTATATATATATATATTTGTTTATTTTGTCCTTAATCAAACTGTTTTGTACCCGCTACAACACATGTGCATGAAGTATATATTATATTACTTAATCAAACTGTTTTGTACCCGCTACAACACATGTGCATGAAGTATATATTATATTACTTAATCAAACTGTTTTGTACCCGCTACAACACATGTGCATGAAGTATATATTATATTACTTAATCAAACTGTTTTGTACCCGCTACAACACATGTGCATGAAGTATATATTATATTACTTAATCAAACTGTTTTGTACCCGCTACAACACATGTGCATGAAGTATATATTATATTACTTAATCAAACTGTTTTGTACCCGCTACAACACATGTGCATGAAGTATATGTTATATTACTTAATCAAACTGTTTTGTACCCGCTACAACACATGTGCATGAAGTGTATATTATATTACTTAATAATTATGCTTATTGTACACTCATCTTCCATCCACAAGCAAATGTTTATATTGGAAGAATAGTATAAAATCTCTTTTTTAAAATCGTGTAACAAAAAGTTGAATTAATAAATCATAGAAAATTATAGATAAACAAAAAAAAACATAATTCTTATGACTTTAACCAGGTCTTGACTTGACTTGTCACTTGTACTTTATTATATTTATTTTATCTTTTGTCTTTGTTTAATTCATATACCATCTTAAAACACATCATAAATGTAAAAACCACACGGAATAGGGAATTTTAATTATTTTCTAACTAAATCGGTTTTACCGATAGTAAATCATTATTTTTAAAAACCCGTCCAAATTAGATTTGGGTGGGAGTAAAGAAAATCATATAAACAAGTCGTCACGATGTGTATTAAACGCAGTTTAATGGCCTTGAACGTCGAAACAGCTGTCACAATAATAAAAACTGAAAATACTTGCAGAACTCAAAAATAACATTTTAAATTTGATTTGCATTAAATTAAAAAAATATACTTTTAATTTACATTATTCTTCTAATTTCGTGTTACTCGTGTTGTAAATTGAACGTTTGTCCGTTAATAAATAAATATGTAAATCTGAACCATCCTATACCCGACGGTCTTCAAAACACTCAATCTACTGTGAATCCAATTTCCTAATAACAATCAAGAACACTGGATTCATTTCAACTCATTCGGAATGAATTCCTCTTTCGTCATCCCATCCCCCACAGTAGGTCGCACATACAGAATTTAATTTCCGTATGTAAGTCCCATACATATTGAGTTTTGGAACCGCTGCTCTTTGGCGCTATTCGGATTATAGAATTTCGCAAGCAAAATTTCTCTTGGGATTGTAGGTATTGTCACATGAATTATTGATGGTACGTAATTCCCCACACCGTAAGCAATCATGGTCTATGCTTAGTGTATGTTTTAGTTATACGTTTACATATCGTTGTATTTTGGTTTCCAAAACAACAGCGAATTTAATCATTGGAATGATTAACCCATTTCTATGTCAGTTTAATATCATAGTCTCACTGTTTTGAGCAAGTTTTGAGGTGGTACTCGTAAGTGATATATGTTTTTAGCAAAATATAGTGGATTTACCCTTTTATAAGATTTCAAAGGAAAAGTTAGAACTGAAGGTAACTTGAACTATTTGTACCATTTAAAAGAGAAACGCTTTCTATTTAATATTAATATAATTTAATACCTCTAATTTAGTGGTTAGATTTTAAAGTTTTTCCACTTTCGGGCTGATTTTATGACTTTTCTTGGTCAGATTTTTTATAATTCAATCTTACTATCCAACTCAACTAACAAATTAACCATCGTGCCCTTTCCCCAGAGGCGTAGGCAGAGAGGATAATATCGCCACATAACTCTATCACGGCTCACCACGGCACACACTTCTTGCTTCATTCACATTCAAATATTATCTCATACACACCCTTCTGTTATTCTGACTATTGACATGACCCGACTCAAGTATTTGATTTATTTGGCTGTGTCTTCCTCGGTTATCCCCGACTTCTTCTACCATAAATTTCTGCGTCACTTATTCTCCTTACACTTCCTTCTTCGTTCATCTACTCTACATGCCCAGACCATATAAGCATCCCTTTCTTAATCATAACCATTGCGATTACATCAGCCTTGTATTCTTTATCATCTTTAGTATCCAACTATCTTCGGTGAATTTATTTTTACTAACGACGATATAATTCAAAATAAGTGTTTAACGAATTCTTCATTTTCAAACGACTGATTTCTTCAGTCATAAATTTAAAAAAAAAACTGTTAAATCGTTATGACTCAACGATATTTAAAGCTCAGAAACTAATTATAAAGATTTTTTCAAAACCATCGATCACCAGCTTTTTGGACGAAATCTTTAAGAGAACCTTTGCTTTTGATATTAGGCAACTTTACGCCAAAAACATACTAGCTTAATATATCTCCTTATCCGCAGAAGTCTATTTGATAATATCCAAACTGCTCGCGGTACTAGAGCCAAGGGGCATAGTTTCTTTCTACTCACTTTCGCTAAAATGATATTTGGCCAAAGAAATTTTAGATACTTTGCGGCAAAGGTAAACAATGTAGTTCCAACACAAATTGCGCAAAATGTGAATTGGAAAACCAAGATTTGAATTACCAGCCAAGACAGATCAAACATCAACGATTGTTTTAAGCCTCATTTTAAGTAGTACGTGTAACCAGTAATACTAGGTATAATGTATTATTAGTTCCATTACTAACGATACCGTGTTAATTATATAATTATTTTTTTATTTAAAACATATGTATTTGAAATTTTTGCCTGCTCTCAACAGAGGATTTCTTAGCGAGACAGGTGCAGTACCACCTCCCTCATGTAATATGTTTTTCATAGATAAAAATAAAATTTAAAAAAATTATCTGGAGGCACAAATATTGAGAATTCGTTGTATCGAATTTTTCTGTCGGAAATACTAAAAGCTTCGACTTAACGAATTCCTTCAGAAGAACGACATTGTTTACACTATTGTATTAAGCTATCACTTTGCGGTTATCTACTGTAATCAAATTAAACAATCGAATTTTGTTTTAACAACATTTATTTTTCACGCCTACCGGTTTTGGAACAACCGTTCCATCGTCAGGGTAAAATATAAACCAAACAATTTTACAAAATTATGGCAGAACATACATAATAGGTGTCACAGTGGGGGTGGGGCGTGACCAGGGATTATAAAGAGTGGGGGAAGAAATACAGATTTAGGAAGGGGTGAAAGGAAACGTATTTAAAATGGGGCTGTAAGATAGGTTTTTAATTGTTAATAATAGACTCATTATTATTAAGGGATTTCTTAATTTCCAGGGCATCTAAATTATCCAAGCGTTTACCTTTATTATTAATGTGAAGAATATTGATCCCCGTATTTTTATCAAAACTATGATTGTTTGAAATAATATAATTAGCAAATTCGGAAAAATTATTATTTTTAAGACATCTTACGTGTTCTTTGATTCTAATGTCAAAATTATGGCTTGTTTTTCCAATATGAAATGAGGAAAAGTCGTTACAATTTAGTTTACATTTACCAGAGTGAGTCAATTTATTCCTTGTATAAAAGGAATAATCTTATACATTTTTAAGATTTTTTTGAGGAACACTACAGATAAAGACCATAAATTGACCCACTCCGGTACATATAAACTAAATTATAACGAATGTTCCTCATTGTATATTGGAAAAACAAGCCGTAATTTATACATTACAATCGAAGCGAAACAAGCTCTATTCACTGGTTTTGTTTGTGAATGATTGTATTTTGAGTTCAAATTGGCTATTCAAAATATTGTTTCGATTTAGTCTCATCACTTACTGGAAAAGCGGTCGAATATCGGCCTTTTGCGTACTCTCAATTTTTAATTCGTTTCACTCTGTCACACTGGATCAACTTTCATAGGAGTTTTCCACATTCTGGGTAGATTATTTATTAACTCCTCAGTCCTACAACATCTTGAAGCATGTTGTATGAAAGGTGTTTTTAAAAATAGCAAGTAAATTGGAGCCATAAAGAAAAAAAAAACAAAAAGACGGCAAGTCACTCTACAGCCAAATAAGTGAGCACGGACCGAGTCGTGAAAATAACATATTTCGAAGCGGTAAACGCCATCGGTTAGAAAATATTTGGCACACGTTTGACAGGTGTTTTAACCGGTGATTAAGGGATAAATGCCAAAAGCCTTTTAAATCAGTTTCAATTAAAATAGAAATAGAACAAATACAGTATAGTTAGCCTCTCAAAAGGGCGTATTGTACAGAGCCCGCAGATACTTTAATAGTACATAACTGCTGACCCTGTACAAATCGCAAGTGCGCCCTACTGTAGAATTTGTTAGCTATCCCTGGTAGGGTGCCCCAAAATATCTGAAACAACCCCTTCACTCTGTGCAGAAACGGGCGGCCCGTTTGATAGATTCGCCATCTTAACAAATGAACCGACTGGTTAAAAAATTAAAACAATTTTAATTTTTGTACCCTGAAGATGCTTATGTTAAGCGAAACCGGTCGGTCGTAATAAAATTAAATAAAATTCTCGTGGTTATAAACAGAGTTATTGTTTTATTTTCATTACATATATTCCTGATGAAGAAAGCATCGCTTTCGAAACATGTATGTGTATAAAGTGGTAAATGGAAATTATAATTTTTAATTCATTTATTAAAGACATTAAATTAACGTCGTAAAAAAATGATATCAAATTTCGGTTCAAAATTATAAATAACCATATAGAATCTTTCCTCGTGGTCACAATTAAAATCAATACCAATCACCGTCATCCAAGAAACCCAGAAACTTTTCATATTCCTTTCCAACGAACCAACCTAATCCTTCTACCATCTCCTCTACGAATGTGGATATTGAGAATATTTTTTCGGAATCACTGGTCACATTTAAAAGGAGCATCTTGGCAATAACATAAAGTACACAATGCGCATATACTTCTATATTATGTAGATCACGCATCACCCGATACATACGTGTAAATAAATATTTGTAAATTTAATTTCGTGAAATTGTTTTTCATTTTAACAGATGTACTATTTTGTTTCTATAATAAAATAAATGTGTCTTCCATATAATATTTACTGTAGTAGCAAGATTCCGAATATATTTTATTTATACATAATATTATTCACCGATTTTATTTTTTCTTATTTCTCAACTATTTCTAATGTTAACCCTCTGTCTATTTATTATGTAGAATTATATAATAAATAAATAAATAGAGCCAATCTGACCTTCCGTATTTCTCCAACACACATTGTATTTTTGATGGTTATTAAATCAGGTTTCAAGTTTTTTCCGCAAGGGGCATATTTGCGGACCACAGTATTTTCCCAAATCCTTTGTATTCAAAAAGGCTTCAAAGGCTTTAATATTTGTGCTCGGTTAGTCGGATAGACCAATTACTAACCCAAGATTTATTCTGGCAAGGCGTCGTAAAATATCCAGCTCGGTTCGATGCATTTGACGTCTCCGCAATAAAATATAGTGCCGAGACATTCTTACATCGTTCAACCCTTTTCGTACTAACTAAAAAACTACTTTTCAACACATAAGCGGTGAGTTGTACCTGTCGGGTAAAAGCATTAAATGAACAAGGACACAATAAAAGCGATGTGGACGTGTTTAGCGATTCGAAAATTTGGCACTCGGGCCTCAAAATTGCTAATCCAAAAAAAATGTCATCATCGTTTCATTTCGATAAAGTGGAATTGTAATGTTATGAACAGATCTAGCCAGATATGTTTAATTGATAGTCTACTATCAAAGTTCAGACATTATATAAAAATGAATGTAAGTTTGTTTGTTGGTCCTCGATGTTCTCGAAAATTACTCTATCGGTTTCGCTGAAAATAGCACAGTTTGTTTTTATTAGTAGATTTATTAGTTTTATAAAGTAGTTTGAATGAAATCCAATGTGTAAAACTGTATAACATTTTTAAATTAGTATGAAAAAAATTTAACCTGCCATGTTTTATTTAGGTTAGCCTATAGACATAACACTCTGGTAAGCCACAGATTGCATATTCCAAATAAGAAGGTTTTTTTGGGTAGAATATTTTCAAAATGGAAACTCGAGTAGGTACCTACTTAAGAATTTTATGATTTAGAAATGTATTGAAAAAATAAACGTTTGGAATGAAATAAAATATTCAAATTAATGTTTGTTTATTTGGAGATACTTTTGCTGTCATGTCAATTATGGCACCCTAATGACAGGCAAGAATACACAAATTCATAACTTTATTCCAAAAAAAAAAAATCCCGAGCAAGGCCGGGTACATATCAGCTAGTTCATAATAATTATGTAAACAAATAGTAGAGTATATATTCTTAATTCTAATCAAATAGAATAAGAAAATAAATTAAAAAATATATTTCATTTGATTGATTCTCCATAAAATTTGATATTTTTATGATTGTTATCAAAAGTGTAGACGGAAAAGTGTTTTGTTCCGAAAAAAATGTTTTGTGTTCTGAATCTAAAGCCAGTGTTCATTCTTTCTACAGTGATACACAACGAAATAAGTGAAAAAATGTGTTTTATTTTTTGACTGTTATAAAAGTATTAAGAGTGTGTTTTCAAGAAATCAACGATGCTGCTCCTGATATCACTTCTAACAGGTAAAAACATTATTTATTCAATAACACCTTTTTTGGTTTACTTTTTACGATGTATCTAAAATACGTTCGATTTGTGTTTTCATATTCGGTTTTACAGCTTGGAACCGTAAAGCGCTGAAAAAAGTCCTACCTCAATATGTCGATACATTGTGTCGACGCTGCTTCAGTTTTTTTTTTTTTTTTTTTTAACTCCAGGTCCTATGGCATTTTTTTTATACTATGTGGATGGCCTTTTTGAGGAAAGGATGAAGTGAGCCTGAGCAGTTAGTCGTTCCATCGACTTGGACAAAACTGATGTGATTGTCACGGGACGGTTAGCCGAGTTGGAGCTGTTACCTTTCTTAGATAGATTTTTTTTTCGAATAACTCCACAGAGGAGGCCCTGAGGGAAATAATTTCCCCCAAGGCCTATATCATATTTGGGGATGCGGTTTGGAAGGCCTTTTAAACACAGCGATCGGCAGATCATTCCACAGCCGAGCTGTTGAATACAGAACGGGTCGTAGAAGTGACCCGTTCTCATGTGACAAATGTCAACCGTGTGCAAATTTTGGGCGCGCGGTTGACGTGTTTTCCGATTGCTCACCGGTGCCGAAAGGATCAATGACGCTAGTTTCTCAGAGCATCTTCCATTAAAATACCGGTAGAACAAGGATGGCATTCCGACCTGACATCTGTGTTCCAAAGATTGCAATCTGTTTGTTAAGATAAGCGAATATATCAAACGTACCGTTCGTTCCTGCAAACAGTCAAGGTTTTTTCAGATATTTTGGGGCTCCCGACCAATGGTGGCTGCCTATTCTACACTATTCTACAAATTCTACACTTGCGATTTGTACAGGGTCAGCAGTTGTGTACTATTATAGTATCTGCGGGGTCTGTACAGTACGCCCATGTACTGAGAGGCTAACTTTACTCTGGCTTCGATGGAGCCCCCATACCTGAGCTGGTCACTTAGGGTTACACCAAACACAATATAGGGCTTGTTGGGAAGATTGCTTCAATTAAAGGACACTAATGACCGCTTTTTTTCCAACCAGAGGGTACAGAATTACACTTTAGGGACATTTTGAAGAGCTTCGTTAAAATAGTGGCTATTTCTGCACAGTTCTGCAATACCAGGGCAGGTATTCCGTCAGGCCTACTAGCTGTCTTAACTGTGACAGGATTTGTAGAAATTTTAACCTATGGAAGCCGCTAGCGACCTACACGTTCTGCTGTCATTTTGGCTGGCAGCCAGTTCTCTGCTGATCTGTAGGTCATGCTCAAATTTCGACAATTTAATAATTTAATTGCTTTTCTTTGTTAACTTATTATATATAATGCTAATCTGTTTTCCGACGGACGAGATACGTTATGTTGTAGACTCGGTATGTCACGTTTTTCGCTTCCGATCATTGTCGACTGAACCACGCCTTTAAATTCACACCAGTTTATTTGACGTCTGATTGTATGAAGGCACCCATCGTTGATGTGATGACTTCATCAGTTTTCTGGTCACATCTGGAAGGAATATCTGAAAACAAATAGCTGACGATGGGAAAGCGTGTGCCCGTAGACAGAACCAATCTGCTGACCTATAATTGATAAGTAATAAAAGACATTTTAAATTGAAATGCGTTAGAAAATTCGTATTTTCTCAGTGGAAAGTACTCGTACATATTTCCTTTAACAATATATACAAGTGAAAAGGTATATATTACACCTGAAATAAGAACACACAATTCAGATTGTTTACACGATGGCATTCCTGCATCGTGTACATGTGAAAATGTTGAACTTGTGAAATCGTATGTTTATTTAGGTGTCATTATTGATTGTTTTTTCAAATGGGATTTACAAATAAATAAGGTTTGTATACGATTAAAATTAATGGTTAGTAGATTACTTAAATTAAAATTCTTTGTTTCAATCTGTACACTTTGAATAATTTATTTATCCTTCTCGGAATCAGTTATAAGGTATGGAATTACAGCCTTGGGACTTTCCTGTAAAACAAACATCAATCATGTTCAATCAGTACAAAATTCATTGGTTAAATTATTAGCTCATAAAAGTTTATACAAACAAAGGCATAATATTCCATACTTTTATCATAGTCTCAAAATTCTTTCAGTAAGATCATTTCTGTGGTAAAAAATTATATTTCAGTACATTAATAACCCTATATTTAATACAAATAGACTAGAGCACGCACAATTACAATACTCGTCTCAATTTTAATGAAGGATTAATGGTTCTTGAGCTTAAAAATAAATATGGACAAAGAACTTTAGAACACATGATTCCTAGTTGTATAAATATGTTACCCGCTGAAATAAAAAAAAACTAAACCATTAATAAACACATTGAAAACTTGGCTAGCTGAAAGAAGCTATTTGTATTGGAAATAGAGAAAATATTATTTTATTCATGGTTTTTTTTTTTTTTTAAATATGTTTTTGCAGAAATATGTTAGAGTAGATAAATATTTATGTTTTAAGCTTTTTACATATTTTTAATGTTTTTATTTTGTATATTGTTTTTTTTTAATGTTTTTATTTTACATATTTTGTAACACTGTCCTTAAATTTTATGTTTTAAATAACAATAAGATTGTCGATGGCTTAGAACACAGATTTTGAAAACGATTATTCTGAAATAATTGATAATTAAATGTATTGAAATACAAAATTTATTAGAATAACATATTGAAACTTACATACTTCACTGTAATGTTTAATCATTGAAGAAGACAATATTAATTAATTTCAAAAGGAAAATTAAAATAAACATCAATAATCATGTATTAAAATGAGGTTTATAAGCTTCAATATGTTATTCCAACGAATTGAATATTCTTTCTAGACTTGTAGAAAAAGTCTATAGATATCGCATAAAAATAAAAATCGGATAGGTATATTCGAGGCACTATATACGAGTAGATTGCAAATATATTCGGGTAGAACTTTGCAGTTATACAAAATGGTAGTAGCCAATCATGTGGGAATTAATTGAGGATAATATTGTTGGTCTTAAATTTGAAGCTGTTACGTAACAATTGGAAGATCCTAGAGTGTTTCTAGCTTCTTGTGACAGAAAAGAGCCTGGCAGCCAATAACAACGGCCCGCCAGCTAGGCAACCATTTCGGTGATTTCCCACCTTCTAGCATGGTTAATTAACCAATGAGGGCTAACACAGATCATTACTGACCACATAGAACAGGGTAGCGCTAAGCGACTCCCGAGCGCCCGCCACTTCCAGTCCGACCTCCGAGCTATCACCTGCGTGATCGGCTCATTATTTCATCGTTCGAGTCCGATTGGCAACGTTAATTGCATGAGGGTCTGAGGCCCCTAGCGGATCGTTCCCATTTTACCTTAAAACACCTAAGATGGTGACCTGTTATTAACCATTAAACTGGTGTGGAGATGTCCGACGCCTATGTCCCTTTTACACTGCCCACGCAGACAACCCCGGCCATGGCGTTGCGGTACCAAGATCCTCAAGTAAGCTGTCCAAACCTTCCCTCTTTTATGTGTTGTACTTGTGTGTTTGTCATAATTAATTAGCCCGGTCTATAAATCCATCAGAGAGAGAGAGAAGTAGTCTAACTCTAGAAAAGAATAGCTACCAACTACTTGGCGTACAACTGTACATAACATGTATGTCTATGTTCTCGTCACAATAAACTCTGAACTGAAAGTATGCCATCTCTTAATTTAAAGTAGAATAGAATGCCTCTCCTTCAATTATAAGACCGCGGTCGACCCATATGACCCTGAGAGAGAGGAAACCTCATACTGTACCGAAACCTGAGCTATTGTCCAGACGACGCCGGACCCGCCCAAAACACTATCACCGGGTAAGTCGCACCGATATCTTTATTTCCGACTCTCATTTGCCCACGCCCTCCTCTCAGCATCCCCTCCTTCACACCAGGTGCCCATCGTGGTGCTCTCCTAACTTTCTTATCAGTTAACAAAGCATGATAAATATGACATAAAATAAACTGGTCTTATTAGTTCAGTGGTAGAACGTTATCCCGGCAAGACAGGGGTCCTGGGTTTGTTTCCCAGATACAACTAACACGTTTTTTTTATTATTGTGCCTCTATTTCGCATAAATTTAATGATAGTATTTAATAATTATTTCGTGTCTCTTATTATTGATTTGTACATAATTATTAAATTAAATTTAATATGGTGATAGTTTTAATGCATGTACCCGGTATTATAATATTCCGACGAGGTGGTTAAGTAATACTTAGTATTTATTTTCACGTGAAACCTGACATTATTTGAGATGGCAAAATAACCGAGTTTGACCTACTTGACCTAGTCTACGCCTCTCAAAACTGTATAGAAGTATGATGAATATGCATTCGCGTTAGAAGACCGAAAACCATCGCGTCGCGTCAGAGAGAATATGTTTCATCATAGCATAATATTATCTTATTTGAAAACCTATGTCCACTTTATAATATTAAGTAAAGTGTGGCTTTATTTCGTGAAAACATGCCAAATCCAACCTCACAATTTATTAAATACGACTTAGTCTCACGGTGGTATTAATTCATAACACCGAAACATTTTCTTTGTCCCGAATTCATGAAAATAAATTTTATAATTTCGCTTTATCACATTTAAAAGAAATAAGAAAAATAAAACAAGTTCACATTTTATTGAAACTCACCACAGTGTATTAATTACATTTGTTTTAACACTAATGACTCCTATAGTTCCTATCAAGAAAAAACTTTGCGAATAAATTTGTTGTTTGTTTCTTTATTTATCTTTTTGTGTAATCGACTATGCTGGGTTATTCTGCAAAAAAGCCTTTAAGCCCAAGGATAAGGACAATGCATAAAGAGAACCGCAATCAGGCCCCCGATTTATTGATAAAAGATATGTTTTTTTGTATTTCTTGGGGATTAACTATGTAACAATTTCTAGTAATTTTGTTTTGAAGAGTTTTATCCACTATATTATACAGTGAATTGGTTACTTAATTGTAATACTGTGCTACCGGTTTCGACACATCCGTGTCATTCACTAGCGTTCTTAAAACTAACTTAAATTAAATAAGTATAGAAATAATTAGACATTATTAGGTGAAAGTAGTGGGAGCGGGATTGATGATTTGGAGGGGGGGGGGAGTCAAAATAACAAGGCTGATTTACAGGGTGAAATTATTTTGTTTACAATTTTTTTTTTTTAGGTAATTTGAGAACGTTAGTGAATGACACGGATGTATAGGAACAGGTAACAAATAAATAAAACTAACAAATGTATATAAAAATCTTCGAAACAAAAATATTTTTTTTAGCTAAACTTGTTTAGTTGTTTTACCTCCGGGCGGTATAGCATTTTCAAAAATCGTCTATGATATTAAATTAATTAGAATACAAATTAAAGACATTGTACATAATAAACACAAACATATGAAGTAAATGAATAAAAAAAATCTTTACCCGTATGACGGTACACAGAGATAGTTTTAGTTTGTATCTGACATTTAAAAGTTTACAAAGGTTTCGTCGCGATCGTTCAAAATGTTTTAAATATCAATACCAAAATGGCTTACAGGAAGAGGATTGTAAGTTTTATAAAGCTCAATGGTTTAAGCGCATGTTTTTAGCTTCAACTGAACGGTGTTCATAAATCAGTGGTACTTTCCAAAAGGAAATGATTATAAATCATATTTCACAATTTTGTATTAAAACTTTTTTTATAATTTCTTCAAAAGATCTTCAATTAGCAAACCTACTTCATTATTGTGGTTACTTTTTGAAAAAAAAACTTATTCCTCAATACGTGTGCCCCAGGAATAATATTATTAATGTCACAAAATCGAGTAAAACGGTAAAGAATAATTTATGTAATTTCTTCAAACGATTGGTATTCACTTTGTGGCGTCATTATATTAATAAATTAATTAAAAATTACTTTGTAATCACCACTTTATTGATATATACATACATATCAACTTGTTTCGAAAGCGAAGCTTTCCTCATCAGGAATATACAGAATACTAAAAAATAATAATGTCAAGTATAGACAAATAATAAACATAGAACACAGTAATTAAAGAATAGACAAATTAAAATTATAATTCTTATATTAAAATTATTATTTAAAGAAAAAAAAATATGGGGCTTGTCTTGTAGACGTCATTGATTGTTTGCAAATAATAATATATCAAACTCTAATGTGAGGCATCACCTCAAAGCTGAATATACAAGGTAAAAATTGTTTCAAATCGGCATAAATCTACACATATTCACAAATCATTTGTTAATATATTCTTACTTGAAAATCTCAACAACGCTGAAATCTGCAGTAATTTACTTTCAGCGTTCCACTATGAATTGATTTATTAATTTTAAATAAAATAAAATATTGAATTAACAAAGACATATTTTTTACAAAAAACATTAAAGACCTTGGTGTTGCTATAGTAATTCAACATGTTTGGTTCCAAATCATTAAATGTCTACAAAATTCTGCCAACCGTATCTATGTATGTTAGAAAAATAAGCATTCACTTTATATATTGCAAAGAAGAATACAGCAATAGTACAGGGATAATATTTTGACGGCAACCGTGGTTAAGCGGTACTACGAATCCGGAGGTCGCGGGTATGCGCAAGTAAATTTTATATAATTAATTCGTGTCACTTTCGCAATTTATTTATTTGAAATGGCTTTAGCCGTATTTGGTGACCAGATTTGAAAAGCCAGAAACTTCCCCACTTTCCTCTTTTCCATCTCCTTCACCTCCCAATTATCTTCAGCCTCACAACATACCCCAATTGGGGATGCCATATTCTCATTGGCTCCAGACGGTTTGTAGCAGTTGGGACTCTTGTGCTGTACTCACATAATTTATTTTTATATATTTTTTAATTTTGGTATTATTACATCCCAAACTACCTACAAAATTATGATTCAGATGATTTTTTTTAATGGACTACAACAACAAAATGGCATGTTGATTAATTGAATTTGGTACATGTTTATAGGACAAAATGAAGTATATAAAGGGCGAGGATAACGAATCTTCAGACAGTATTTTCTTTCTGATCAAAACAAGAACACTTGAACTTGCACTGTCAACTTGCATCAGTGTTGCAATATTTCAAAACAATCTTTCAAACAAGTGATGGTTAGGGAAAGATAGGAACTGGATAAAAGCATTACGGTAGCAACTAACTATAAAATCAATGTCAATACCCAACAAGTATCTACCAAAAATATTGAGAAATACATAATAATAGTTATTGGATTACTTCCATAGCACCGTTTTACTTACTAAGATTTAAAAGGTAAGATTTATTACTAGTGGCTTAATACTAAGATTAAATTTACCAACTAACTACTGAGACTTAACTACTAACTAGTTACTTAGATCTATGACTTGTAGCTAGCGACATACGACTAACGGCCGTTGTTCCCAACTCTACTGAGCAACTTTTGAGCTGAAATTCTTTCCAACTCCTGATCAAATTTACAATCAATTTAGGAAATCGAATTTTGTGGATTAAGTTGCGCTCAACAGAGGACTAGTTATAAAAAGTATTAACAAGGTGAAAAAATGTCAGCAAATTTTCAAACGTCATTATCGGTTCGCGATTTTTTTTTTTGCGATCCAAATATTGATGACAAAGATTTTCTATTTTCGAATGTCAAAAACATGTTTTTTGAATTTTTTAAATAAAACTCATTTTACTTATCATAACCTATATTATGTGTTAATTTTCAAAGAGGAATAATTTCAAATGTCTAATATATGAAATGAATAACATGCTTTCGCGGCATTAGCAAAAGTCAAGCTTTATTTTTGAGACATTTTTAATGTATTTGTTTGTAAATCAAAAAAAGAAAGTTGATTTGTGTTTTAGTTTTTACAACAAATTATGTATATTCAAAATAAATACAAGTAGTAGGTGAACTTGATCAGCGATAAAAACATGTTTAGAAACAGGCGAAAAGAGCGTTGTTCTAAATAATACTTCGCTGACCAGTCCCTTAGATTGATCATTTGAAAAGTTAGAAAGAACGGCCATAAAACTTATAACTATTGACTTAAAACTAGTACATATTTATGAGCACGCCGAACATTACCCAAAAATGTCATAATACGTTTTAATTTTTAAAAAATTAATTTCTACATAATTTTGACATTTTAAAGTAAGGTATAAATATATAAAAAAAAACATACATATTATAGAATTTTTTCATAGTCCTCCTCACTAGGAGATCCTGTTTTGAATAAGGGGATTTCAGCGACTCCTATATTCCAACTTCAAGGTATTTCCAGTAATTTCTATGACGTTGTTGTAAGAATTACTAGTCAGTTCTTCTTCTGTTAATTCCTTAAGCCAAGTGTTGCTGGGCTTAAGGTAAATTTTGATTGAATTGAATTACGTTGTTTGATACTAAGTGGGAGTTTATTATATAATTTTTAAAGGTAAAAATTTAGAGCTTCTTTTTCCAAAAGTAGTTAATTAGTATTAATTTAGTTAAAACTATCCCTTAAAACTAGAGACCTATAACTAACTCTCGTAATGTTTTAAAAGAATAGGCAAGTCAGAACTTTACCAGAATTTATTTGATTTGATTAGAAAGTAAAAATGTTCGATTTTTATTTTTAAAATTAAACGTATTTATAGTGAGCCGAAAATCTTTGAAGGGCACATTCCCGAGTGCCCTTGTTGAATAATCCCATTTAACCGTGGTTCTTAAGCCTATTGAAAATGATTTAGAATAATAAATATAATGTAGGTACTACATTATGAAGGTCGTCTAGTTTTTCCTCACAGCAAACAGAAAAACAAGGGGTGGCTGCTTTCTTTCAAGATAAGATTATGCAGTAAGGGTGTTTCTAGTTTTTTTTTGTTTTATGTCTCGACGTTATTCAGTGTCACGCTCTCCGTAGACTGACCGGATCATTGCTCCTGGATCTGCCAAATATACACAGACTATTTTGGTGAAATTGTCATAAGGATTCAAGAAAATATTTTCATAGACATTTTATCGATTCAGGTAGGATTCATTGTAAATAGAATACGTAAGTTACTAATTATCTCGCAGTACTCGTATTAATTTTTATATTGTATTTAATTCGTAGAAATACATTTTATTTATTTTACAGAAAACATTTATAATACTGTTATTTTTTAGTTCTGCATTTTTTGTTTATTTTTTAATTGTGACAGCTGTTACGGCATTCATTTTAAATCTGTTATTTGGCTGCATTGCAACGACTTTTCTTTCATAATTTTATTCTCCTTCACCCATGTACGTTTTTTAATGACGTCATATTTCCAATGAACACCTATTTACCAAGAAAATAATTGTGATAATTAAAATTCTCTGTTCTGTGAGGTACTTAGGCTTGAAATCTAGTTTTTTTTCATATTTGTATTAAATATATTACTTTGGGATACGGTCACTCCTCAAAATTGCGTTTTTTTTTTTAAATGTAATAACTCATAAGCTATGGACAGTTTTTTTGTTTAATTCGTACAACTCCATTTAATATTTTTTTTCTTTAATGTAAATCTAATTTAATAAAGTCATTATTAAGTTCTGCTAGTATTTTTAGTTTTTATTATTGGACAGCTGTTTCAGCGTTTAAGCCCAATTTCAAACTACGGTTAATCCACATTGTGACGACTTATTTATATGATTTTATTTTCTCCCACCTAATTATAATTTGGACGGGTTTTTAAAAATAATATATTCATAAGTTGTTAATTTTGTTTAGTTATCGAACTAATACTCATCTATGTTCTGACTACTGGTTTTTGCTTGGTGGAATAGTATTAGTTTATTTAAAAAAAAATGTTAATGGTTCGAAATTCGGATTGTAAAACGAAATTTATTTTACAAAAAAATAATAAACCTACGTAATAAAGATTTCTTCGAGTTGATTAGTTGAATCATGATTTTAAAATGTCATCTATCAAATACGTTTCCTTAAAAACTTAAATTATCTTGTTTCATTTATTTTATTCAAGTTTATTTTGTAGAACTCCATTTTATTATAAAGTTTTAAAACTTTTCATAAAAACACGCAATTCACGTAAATTGCTTAAGTAGGCTAACCGAATAGTGCTTACCTAAAGGCACTTATAGAATAAGTAAAAAATCAGGTTTCGGTGCACAAATGTGTCCACAGCCAGCAACATTGTAAATAATTCAATGTATATAAAAAAGTGAACATCTATTAAAAACTTCTTAAGCTTTTTAAAGTCATTTTATAAATATTAATTCAGTGTTAAAAAATATAAGTATTTCAAATAAATACCAACTCTTCTTGTGTCACCAATCTTCTAATAAATATAAAATCGATAGAGAAGGAGGATAAAATTAGCAATTGTAAAAATATCATATTTATGATTAAATTTTTTAATAAAACTGTGTTCATCTGAAGCGACCTGTCAGGTAAGTATGTTTTCTGTATATGTTTGTACATAGTTAGATAAAGAATAGTAAGTAATATTTATACAGTGCCCTTTAGGTGATTTTTCACAAAATGGAGCTTATTCAAATCATCCAATTATGATTATTATTATTATTAAATAATATTATTTATATTAAATGGTATTATCCGACGTTTGATAATGCAAACGAAAGGCTACACAGCTATCACGCGTAATAATAATTACTAAATAGAAGTGTTTTTTACAAATAAACAGTCATTACTGAAAAAAATGACGTTGTTTTCTTTCTTAGCAGAAAACTGTATTTTAAATCGATTAATAAAATAATGGGACACAGCTTTGTTATGAAAAAGTAATTTATTCATTTTGGCCCAGACGTATCGCAATAATAGTTTTTTTAGCATACTTGTTTTATTCCTTGAGAAGGAAGCGTGAGTTTTTCAAGCTTATGTCAATTCTAAACATTGCGCCTGTTGGCAGGTAAATAGTATAGCACCTCGTTATATGACTAATTTACCAACGTCGAGCACCGTCGCGTCGGCTGATTCGTTAACAAGTAAACAAAGATTATTTCGTATCAGGTATCTATACCCGGTGTCAGCTTTCCAAGTGATCGAATAACAGTCAATCGACGGATATGCATGCATTTATCATTGTTTGCATTTTTTACTAATCGTTATTTTCACTACTTTATAATTATTCATGAATCATCCAGTTTATTAGTGAGTCAACTTGAAATCTTCTGTTTTGGTAGGTATACCTATTTAGGGGGGGAAAGGGACCATTTATTGTTAAGGAGCTCCAGTGAAAAATACAATGACTTCATTAAAAGAAAGACAAATATTCCCTGGGTACCAATAACCTGACAATATTCGAAAATCTCCTACTACCATCACAGCCTAGCCAGCCGAGGAATTGAACTCACAACGCCTGGGTGAGACCCAAACGCGATGCCAACTCAGCCACTGACCGGTCAAAAATAAATATATCTTCATGTAGATCAGAAAACGCCGATTCTGAATATATAACTTTCATTATATATATATACATAATTATACGTCGAATTTATAAATCGTTATTTAAAAGTGAATAAAAAATTAGCTGATTAAAACACGGTGTTATGTTGGTACCATTGCAATTGGAACATTTGACGTCACGTGCGCATTCTCTCTTTGGATTAGTATGAAAAAAAATATTTTTCGATTTTGTTTTGTATTTTAAATGAGATTTTTTTTATTTTTCGAAAAATTAACTTAATTTGTGAGACTTTGATCTCTATAATTGTTGTTCAATATAAACAACCATTATTCATGAAAGAAATTAGAGTATTCATGACCCAACCATTTATCAGTATGGATATTATAGATGTTAATGATCAATACTATTATTATTCTATGAGTTAAAGTTTCTAAAAAGGTACATAATTTTATTACTTATGTTTAGTTATGGTTCACCATGAACAGAATATACAATTATGTACGGTACTTGTTTTGACATTTTAAATTCTAACCTCAAATCTGATAAAAACCGATCGGCCCTGGATTTGGAGCGTTTTGGCGGACTTTAAATTATTTTAACTATGAAAACTAACTTTAGAAAAAAAAACGAAGTATACTGGTATTTAAGTTTGAACGTCATTATTTAAAAAAAAATATTCGTGGAGTTCCTCATTATAAGGCGCTTAATAAACTAGCGTCAGGGCACGCGCCCTATATAACACATTGCACCGAAGTCAAGAAGCCATTGTCCTCTAATATGCTGATGGACACAAATTCCTAGATTGAGAAATTTCGGTTGTTCACCTAAATGGAGGAATTTCCCAAGATCGCTGACGAAGCATCGAGGTCACAAGAGGGAGATAGATTTTTGAACGAATTTTCTTGGGGTTTAGAGGAGGCCAACCTCACCGACTGCCGTAGTTAGGCGATAAATTTTTATATATAAATTATACTTTTGGTTACTTTATTTAATTCATTTCTTCACTTCTCCACAGTGCAACAGTTGATTTTATTCGTATAATAAATACACTATGTGATCGCCGTGTTATCATTTGCTCTAATAGGCTGACGAGGTAGCCAGCCGGCTATTGACAGCATCATTATTCAACATGAAGCATGGAGCCACGACCACACTCTGACTCCAACAATTATAAATAATGATAACATTATTACGCAATACAATACACATAATGTTTCTAAGGATACAAATATTTAATCATTCAAGAAAATAATATTAACCAATCCCAAATGAAACACGAATCCGAAAAAAAACTAAAGAAAATAAAAAGGTATCGGTCGTATTTGGAAATCTAATCCAGGGCCTCTGTCTTACCGGAACAACCCCTCTTCCAACTGAACTGATGAGACCAGTTCACTTTACGCCATCTTCATCGAAATCGTACCCAAAAGACTTGTCAATAATATCCTCCAATAAATCCAATATTATTGGCTGCTATGTTTATGATGATTACAAAGTTCTACCCGAAAATAATTGCAATCTAGATGGTGTCTCGGATATTCCTATCCAATTTTTTTATGTACATGGAACATCTATTGACTTTTTCTACAAGTCTAGATATAATATTTAATTTATTTTAATAACTTATTGAAGCTTATAAATCTTATTGTAATATTTAATTATTGAAAAAGATAATACTAACCAATCCAGAATGAAACACGAAACTGAAAAAAAAACAGAAAATAAAAAGGTATCAGTCGCATCTGAGAATTGACCACAAGACCGATTGAATCGGTTGAATCGATTGAATCGAATCGAGATTTATAAGCTTCTATAAGGTATTAAAAAAAAAATGAAAGGAAAATATTTATAATTTTTTTTTTATCTTTACATATTATAAGCTTAGCATATCAAAATTAAATGAAAAATATGAACATTTTTCTGACCTTCCTGCTTCCTACGTACGTTTTATAAAATATTAAAAAAATGTTAAGTGTCTTCAAAAATACTTAGGTTAATAAGGTTTTTTTCTTTTTAAAAGTCGGCAAGAAATTTAAAAAAAGGTATAGGGTATAGCGTCATTTTGTCTAACACTAGCGATTTTTTTTTTCAATGTGAAACACAAAACTTTCGTTCAACTCATTTAAAGAAAAAAACGTACCAGGAAAGGATTGCAATAATTTTTCGGTGCTTCTAAAAAATATTTTAATATTTTGTAGAGGAATGGATTTTCATGAATAACGTTAAACCTCCGTAAATTAAAAAAATGTGTAATAATTCGTTTTATCTTTAAATGTTATGATTATGGTATTGAATAATAATATTATGGTTATTTATAATTAATGAATGGAAGATACTCTCAGTATCGCCCTGGTGAAAGACCACCATTCAGAATTGAAAAGTTGCTTGAAATAGCTTTTAGCTGTGTTTGGTGACCAGATCTGAATAACCAGGTATTTCTCCACCTTCCTCTTGTAATGGTCTAACCATCATCATTTTCTTTTAATAGAACCCTGGAAAATATATTTTTTTTATATGCATAACTTTCATGCTAGAAAAGCTTAAGGGAGCGACATCTATCGACTTGTGGAGAGTTTGATTACAGTGAATTATAATCCAATAATTTTGATTCATAAAAC
Organism: Halesus radiatus; assembly: GCA_022606495.2. Lineage (NCBI taxonomy): Eukaryota > Metazoa > Arthropoda > Insecta > Trichoptera > Limnephilidae > Halesus > Halesus radiatus. Next base: position 126,061 of record JAHDVE020009143.1, on the reverse strand, counting down.
TCGTTGCAACATAAAACCACGAGATGGCAGTTGGAAGAAGGCGTTCCCTCTTATAAATAAACATCACAGGATTGGGTCAGATCAACGAAAGCGTTACCAATCAAACGGGCGTTTTACATAAACAACAATTAGTGGTGACAGGACAAAGGAAATATTAATTATTTATGTGAATCGAAAGGGTTCAGATCGACGGCCTATAATGTAAATATTCCACCAGAGGGCGAATAGGACGAGAGAGGTCGTGAACTTTAAAGAAAACAATGGGTAATGCAGAGATGAATAACCATTGAAAATGGAAGTAGGAAGTAAAAATAATACGCAAAATGTTAATTACAAATAAAAAAACTACAAAGTGATGATTTATCTTGCACGGGGAAAGGTGTGTTTGCATTAGAATTTAGACAGAGAGACGTGTCATGTAAGGCTAAGCGGAAAAACAACGAATTAGAGAAAATAATTCAGAGAACAATAGCTTCAACAGATGAAAAAGGGAAGAAACAAGAATTATACAGTATGGAAACTTCGGCAAACTTAAGAGGCGATTTAGGCGGGACTAATGCGAAATAGGAGTACAATTTTCTAATTTCAGGAACGTAGATAATTACAAGGGAGTGAAACTAGACTGATTTTAGGTGATAAAAGGTATTAATTGAGTAGATTCGGGACATTAGATATTATGAAAATGTAGATGAGAAACGTATCGATCAATTATAAAATTAAAACTGAAGGAATTCAATAGAAATATTGAGATATATGGACTACTACTTCGAATATAGTTCGATACATTTAGGTAAAATTTTGAGGTTGTCAATGACTAATGTAAACAAGGCGACAAGAATTGTGTATTTAAGCGACCAGATGAACATGAAACTGGCGTAATAAAGAGATAAACAAACAATTAAGGTTATACAGGGAAGATAGGAATATTTATTTAAGGAAAAGTAATAAAAAATAATGTGTTTTCGATGAACATTGATTTATATCGGTTTTTTGTAAAAGTAATGGTTATTACCCATAATAAACAATAAGCTAATGTGATATTTAGTTAGAGTGAAATGGAAGAAGGGGGAGTGGCCAGGGAAGAAGTTGACGAACTCATATCCACCAGGGTTGGGGTGGGTAAATCGCAGGTAAAAACATCAATAAATTAATACATAAAATTATTAAAGGTAGTGAAAAATCAATTAAGGATGATATCAATCGACCCGGATGAAAGTATAAGCAGACGACAGGTACATGCAAAAGGTGTAATACAGCTAGACCAGGAAGAAGCAGTGCAACACATTGAAAAATCATTCTGGAAAGGTATATTTATTAACTCAGGCAGGTGAGGTGGGGAAGTAATTATAAAGTGTTTACACCAATATTAGGATCAATTGAGAATTGCACGAAAATATGCGTTAATCGAATATTCACATGTTAGATCAGAGAAAAACCATGTTACCATCGGAAAATTCATAAATAAAAAGATATCGCATATCAAGATAACCAGGGACTAAGGGAATTTCTAAAATTGGACGATGTGAAGAAGGCGCTTCTTTAAATAAAATTCAATAAGGACATAGTGGCTATAATTACGAGATACCCGAGTTCATAGGCGACCAAAGAATAAGCGAAAGATAATATTTTCAGAAAAAAAAACATGAATCGAAATTTCCAATTCTATAATAAGGAACAGCAGGGCGATCTAGAGGAATGAACTAAATTCGATCCTGGCCAGAGTGGAAAAAGTGATAGTTGCGGAGGCGGGCCAGGTGTTATCTAAATATTTACATTGAAGAATTACATTCGAAATTAGTATTACTTACATATAGGTTTACGAGTTAATAGAGAACATAATTTAATGAAGGTATGGAATGCAGTTAGAGCCTTTTGATTTTAATCTGGATATATAAGAGAATGTAATGGCAGAATAGGGGAGTTAGTCGCGGAATACGTCGGGCGAGGAAATATTTAATTACGTGCTGACCGATTTTAAGTAATTATTTGGATTTTTGGACTTAGAAAATTTCATTTGATTTGATTCTTACAATTAAATATAGTTTTAAATAAATTCTTTTGAATAGTTGTTGGATTGATTCAACAATAGTTTGATTTAATTCAATAATAGTTTGATAAATATTGAAGTTTCTAAAATTCATTATACTTAAGTTGATACTAAAAATTACTTCTGTGAATTAATTAAAATTGGTGGTTTTAAGTGAAATTATAATAAGCGAAAGTGTTTATAAATAAAGTGTTTGAATCGAAGTTTTCTAAAAATCATTATACTTAAGTGAAGTGATATAAAAAAGAGTGACCCAGTGAATAAAATGTTTGTGTTCAAATTAATATTAAAAATTTTCTTAAAGACAGTTCGTCTCGAGTTGATACGTCGTCAATTGCGTGCGGAGTGATTAAGAAGTGTTTTTCTGGACTTCGAAAGTTTCATTAGATTTGACATCCTACAATTAAATAAAGTGTTAAAATAAATTCTCTTGTTGATCTAATTCAATAATAGTTTCATAAATAGTGAAATTTCCTAAAAATTAATAATACTTAAATTACGTTGAAGATTATAAAAGTTGCAATTAAAGTTGATAACAATATATTTGATTTAATTTTCTCAAAACTTTTAGTGCAGTGTGATCATAATAATAATTTAATAAATATTGAAAATTTCTAAAATTAATGAAGTTATTTGTTTAAAGATTTTTTAAAATTGCTTCTGTGAATTAATTAAAATTGTTTAAATGAAATGTGATTTAATTCATATTTTGTGTTGAACTGAATTTATTACGAGTTTAAGAAAAATTAAATATAATTGCGTTTAAAATAATTTAGTGAAAGTTTAAAAACAGCTGAGTCTTAGTTTCATATAATTCATTTTTAATACCTAGCGTGGGATTAATTTCGTCAAAGAAAAATAATAAAGTTCTAAAATATTACCAAGCGTTCGGTTTACGGATTTAATTAATAGTTTGTAGAGAGAATTACGTGAGAGCAAAACCAATCAAAAATCTTAAATAGACAAATATTTATAACGAAAGATATTCAAATTCAAATAATTCGGTGAAGATAGAAAAAGTAATATACGAATTTGTTCCGTACGTCAAAGTGAATAAAATAGGAAAATAAAACAACAAAAATTAAATATTATCTAATAATATTTGGATTTAGAGATCATTAAATTTGAAGAAATAGTACAAATCGGTAGATCACGAATTGAAATTAGGTAACGCTAGATTGTTATTAAGTAAATATTTCTAAATTAGATTAAACATACCAGGCAGGGAAGTTCAATATTTTCTGAAGCTTCATAATGGCGTGTATAACCCGTCTGGAAAAATTATGAAATTTGTCGGGAGTTCAGGTGAGCCAACCAATTTAAATATTAAAGTTTTCAGGATCCCTGGGACGAAGAGGACGGTGACTTGAATTATATTTCTAATGATGTATAGTGCATATATTATATGTATAAATATATACTTATATTTAATGTTTAAAATATAGGTCAATACAATACGACCGTTATTTATTATGAGTAAATGTTTTGTATACTTGATCATAGCCGTTCTAATCAAATATTTGTGTTCAAGTACATTTTATGCTACCCAGCGGGTACATCTACCTTCATAAGATATTTTACGATAAACCTTTCCTTTCGCATTGAAATATAATTAAACGAGTACTAAAGATAATTCAATTGTCTCACTCATTACCAGTACTTGACTTTTAAATATTCAAAAATACCTATTTTTACATAAATACATTTAGGTATTTATAATAATTTCCGGTAGATACCTACCTGTATAATTGTCTTTATCGAGTTAATTCATAGTCAACAACTTCAGAACATCTTTTATAGGTATTTCACTGTGTAGTGAAATAACTTCGGCTAAAGACTTGGCCTTTACTAAGAGTATGTATGTTTATGTATGGGTATATATATATATATGTATGAAATGTATAATGTATCTATCAAATCTATATGGCCGTTATTTATTTTATGTTTATTTATATACAATGTTTAATATATATATATAAAACCATTTATCATATTTATGAATATGTCCTATAAAACCAATTTATTTTATAAATATATATTTTCCCTAACACATAAATTCAAAACTAACGTTACTAATATTATCAACATCCCAAACGATTTTTATTAATTCAAAGATCGTTATCATTCTAAAACAAACCAATGAATCCTAATTGTTATGCTTCCTGACGGGGGTCTCTGACACTTAATAACTGTCGCATATCTCAATGACACACATCCTCGACTGTTATTAAAACTAGGTCAACATTCCAAACCACACCCTCCTTTTATCGAAGTATGTAGATACGTATAACTATGTATATATATTCGAATTTCAGTACATCTTACGAAGAATAAGTACCTTAACAAACGTCGACATTTAATTGAAAAATAACTATCATCTTTTGCGATGAACTATCTTCTTTTAGAAATCACGTATTTGTAGTTTGCGTACATACATATTTTTATAGCGCCATTTTCATGGAAAGATTCAATTCAAAGGCGCTCCACACCCGTTCGAACATATTGATGAATTCAACAGAACAAACAAAAACCCACATTATTAGAAATGTCAAAATAAGCATAATCATTCGTCGACAATACGTTCCCAAGTTATGTTATAAAATTAATTTTATCTTCGACTTAGGTTTTCAAGGTTCAGGCCTTGCAAATTTTGGGCTTTTTTGGAGTCCTACCTTTTCTCCAAACAAACAAAAATCAATCTACAGTTAAATTCAAACTACATGAGATAGCAGGGTCTCATTAAATCAACCTGTCAACCAAACCAAAAGTAATCTATTATATATATTGTATTATCACTTTTATGTATTTTGATATGTAGTATATCTGAATATCTGGCACAGATTCACGACCTGTGTTGGAGATGTCAGATCCACAATTTTCTGGGAAAACTGGAGTATTGTGGATTATAAAAACTCGTATTGTTTACATATATTTATAATTTGTACCTATCGATTGGGCAGAAATAATTGCTGATTTAAGCGTGGTTATCTCTGAACTCTTGATGCGGGGGACGGCCTTTCAACCCGGACTTTGCAAAAAAATCGCAAGTATCTAATGCTGTTTGACGAGGGGACGGAACCGGTTTGATCTCCTTTAAATGTAACTGTCGGGAGGACGGGAATTCGGAGGGTCTCGGACCCATGGATAAGGAAGGTGCTCTTTCCGTCGCGGTACAGGGGATGACCAATAGCGCAACGAACTAAAAGAAGAAGTTACGTATACCGTTTGGTCAGGCTGTGCGTCTGTGAGGAAGGGGTTACCAACCGGAAACGTGGTCATCTGAGTACTTTAGGGGTAGGTCTGGAGCCGAATTAATTGCAGCGAAACAAGCCGTATTCGATCTCTCGTCATAACAAAAGCTGTGAAAACTAAAACCTAATCATGTAATTTTCCCAAATTTAGGAGAGAATGGAGATGGCGCCAAAACAAGTAAAACTGTACCTTATAACCATGAAATTTATTGAAACTAACCCATGTAGAATAACACTTAGTACGATGAGGAAAGGCGATAATACTGTGATCATTACATTTATGTATACCAAATTTAAAATTGAAACTACGTCGTATTATATAGATCAGGAATAGTGCAATTAGTATAGCCCAGAAGCTAAGTTTTCCCATTAAAACTCACGATAGAAGAAAAATAGAAAATTTAGGGGTAAAGTTAGGAAAATGCTAGTCTTCCTATAGGAAATTAACGTAGATTGCATAGTAGGATAATAATAGAGAGTTCAGAACATTAAAGTCTAAGATAGGAGTAATGTTAGGAATATGAATTCTGTCAATGGTATGCGAGAGTCTGCCTACGCTACAAAGAATAGGGGTTACCACAAATAAAGCCTTGTTTTTCCAATAATTCGAAACAAAAAATTACACAACGGGAATTGACGGAGAAGCTTGACCAATTGACCACATTGGAGTGCGAAAATTTCCGTGAAAATTATGAAAATCGGAAACACTCGAATGCTAGCATAGGGCTAGACGTTACACGCTGGCCAAGGAGGAGAAAAACCTCAAATTGAAAGGAAAACTACAAAGAGTTTTCCGATCACATTAGTTAGGAAAATTTAAGGCAGCAGTAGAGGAGTCATCTTAAATCGGTGGCGCGAACGGAAGTCTATTGCTAAATTAAATCATAAACGAAGGAAGGGCGGGCCATCACATCTTTAAAAGACAGTGGGCGGGGGGGGCCATCTCACTCTTCCCCTTCCCAATACCTTCAGCCTCACAATAATCCCAAATTGGTAATGCCATAGTCTCACTGGCTCCAGGTAGTTGGGAGCAGTTGGGACTCTTGTGCGGTATTCATATAAAAAAAAATGAATAGTCCATCTCCCATTTAATATGTCCATATAAGTGGTGGATGCTCACAGTATCGCCCTGTAGAAACATCACCGTGCAAAATCAGAACGTATCTTGAAGTGGCCTAAGCCGTATTTAATAACCAGATCAAAATACCCAGGTACGTCCTAACCTTCCACTTATCTCAGCTTCTTCCCCTACCCGCTCCTTTCAGTCTAACAACATGCCCCGATTGGGGATGCCATAGTCTCACTGGATCCGGACAGTTTGGGCTTCTGTGCACTATGCACACAAAAATAGTATACTAGAGACAGAATATAAGTGGATTAAGTTGTGGGTTATTGATTATTGTTCAAATGATTTCGATTTGTATGAACTTGTAATGAACAAGACATTCGTATTTAAGTTGTACCTATTTTATATTCATTAATTAAGAAAACAACAATTCTTCACACATATTTTTTAAAATAATTACTTTTACAATAATATATGATACAGTGGTATTAAAAAACAATTTGTGAAAGTTCTTATGGTAACGGATAAAGATAATTTTGAAATGATTACCTTCATGTAACGCCGAGAGACGTTAGTTTTAGCATCATAACATAATCAGGGAATCTATAAATAATTAAATAATGTCAGAACATTTCGCGATGTCTTACTAATAACCCACAAGGTGGGAGTAATCTGGGTGCTTACCTACTGAATTGAATAAATCTAATCCTTTTTTACCACTAACTGTGCAATAAATAATAATCTGAATTTTCCTTTTTTTCAATAGACTAATTAACTTTTTGATCGATATTATGGTCGTGGAAAGATTGCGTAATTAACAAATGGATTAATTTTAATTGTGTGTAATCTATTATTTGACAAAATGCCTTAACGATTAATGGTGACTGTGATGTGTTTCTGTAATAAGTATAATTATATATTGTACCAGTGACATTTGTATTTATAACAACTAATTATGTACTTTAAATGTTGTACTAACTTTAAGTTATTAAATTACGAAAACTTTATGGATTTTGAAACGTTATAAAATTCGAACGGAATTTGATATCACTGAGATTTTACTTTTATAATAGAACAAGTTAAAAAAAAAAACGATTAATTGAGAGCAAATGAAAATGATTTTTTTCCAATCATAAATCTAGGGGTGAAACGATTTTCGCATCTTGGAAAACAATATTTTTATTATTATTCTTCTGAACCCGTTACCATATAATAAAATAAGGATCGAGCGTGGAACTAGCTACTGATATTCATCTTCGATCGTTAATTTATCCCAGGCACTCAACTTCCATACTCAGAATTTCTATGTACAAATTATAAACTTCCTGAAAACTTGAAATATTTTTTGTTAAAAATTGCACTTTACGTATTTTCTCACGCATAGCAAAAGTTGCATATCGTCGTCAACTAATTAGCTAGTTCTCACAATAAAATCAATAATAATAATTTTAACGAAAATAAAACAATAACTTTTTTTATAACCACGAGAATTTTATTTATTTTATTAGGATCGACCGGTTTCGCTTAACATAAGCATCATCGGAGTACAAAATTAAACTGATCAAAAATACATAGTGTGTGTATATACAAAATAGAATGAGAAAGAACATAACATAGAACAAAGAAAAAATGAGATAGCATGAAATATAAATCTGACATAATACCAGAGAGAAAGAGACAGAAGTGTACATAATGGAATACCAAGGATTACCTGAACAGGTGATTATGGAATTATAGGAAATATACCTAATATTGGGCTATTGGACACATTTAGTTGATTATTAAGAATTTTGTTTTTCGTTTTAACTGCTTTCTTTATTTCCAGTGATCCTAAATTATTTAATCTGTTTCCATGGCCATTTTTATGAAGAATATTAGCACCGGTGCTTTAAATGAAGGTATGATCTTTATTAAATATGTCTAACCACAAAGTGACTTTCTATATAAAAAAAATAATTTTGCTTATTTTTTTCATATTATAGCATTAAAAACTTTCCATTTGAAGTAAGACCGGCTTTTCATACAAATAACAATAAAGGTAAATTTATAATTAATTCAGAAGATAAGGACGTCCAACTAAGCCACTCTGGCATCTATAAATAAAATTCTTAAAACTGTTCGGCTTTTCGTATCAGTAAAACAGCACGTACTATCAATATTAGAATGAAAGAACATCGTAGATAAATATTTACGATGTTAAATAAATAGCCATGGTTTTTCGTAATTTTGCCAACCATCTAATTGAAAAAGATCACACCTATAATCATAGCACCGGCGCTAATAGTTTAAATTATAATGGTTTTGGAATTAGATTGGATAATTTAAAATGAAATAAATACGACTTTTTTTTCCTTTAATAAAATATGAAAAAAAATAGATGAAAAACAAAAATTTTCTCATCTTTCCGAGTATATTACAATCTATAGTGAAATTCTTAATAATCAACATAATTTACAGTCCTACGTTAAATATATTTCCCGTTCATTCAAAATTTGCCACTTATCCTTTAATGTTTTGTACCATTCTGTTACATATAAGCATAACTCTGTCGCATTATTTCATTTTTTCTTTTTATATTTTGTGTCCTTCCTTTTGTATATCCCAACTATGCTCACTCCATTTATTTTTATAATTTCTTCAAAAGATTGATATTCACTTTGTGGCGTCATTATTAATAAATAAATTAAATATTACTTTGTAATCACACACTTTATTAATATATACATATCAACATGTTGAAAAGGGTATTTGATACAAATTTCTTATTGAGATACGTAAAAAATGCAAGGCTGATGTAAGCGTAGTGAGCAAGATTAAGAAAGGGACGCTTAGATGGTTTGGGCATGTAGAAAGAATGAATGAAGAAGGAGTGTAAGAAGAATGTATGACGCGAATGTGAATGGAAGAAGAAGCCGGGGACGTCGAGGAAGACATGGCACGATCAAGTGAAACAAATACTTGAGTCGGGCCATGTCAGAAGTCGAAATAACAGAAGAGAAAGTATGAGGCGTTGTATGAATGTGAATAAAGCAAGAAGTGTATGCCAAGATCGAGTTGTTTGGCGGTTCGTCCTCTCTGCCCACGCCTGCGGGAAAACGGCGTGATGGTTAGTTAGTTAATCAGTTATCAACATGTTTCGAAAGCGATGCTTTCCTCATTAAGAATATACAGAATACTAAAAATAATAATATTAAGTATTTATTTTATATTATAATTTCATTCTTAGGTTTTACCCTGACAAAGAGTGAATTTATTAAAAAACAAATTATTGATTTAAAAGAAAGGGTTCGTTTTATTTAATAAATAAATTAAACCACAAAGCAATTCCTTTCTTTGAAAATAAAAAATGTTCAGTTTGCGCTCGGAAGGTATTTCCGATTCTTCAGGATTCGCATTAGTAAAACTCTCTTTCAACCTCTTCCTTTAAAAGTAAAATAATTATGTGAAAATTAAAATTTTTTAAACCAACCTTTTTTGTTCTCAAAATCGAGTGCTATTTTCCAGCCGTTAAACCATGTACCTATGTAGGAAAATCAATGATGCCGAAAAATTTCATGAATTTCAATCGATTTTAAGCTATAACGAAATCGAAGCATTTGAAGTGCCGACACCAGCCACAAACACCTTTAACGTTTTAATATTGATGTTTTCGGAAAGATTTTTAGAATGTCAGCTTAATTACCAGCTTGTAAAGTTAGGTTTGTTTAATGGACGCTGAATTTTAACGAAAAATAGCATTTTGAACTACGAGGAATGTCATTATCAATATGAGAAGTGAAATATTTTTAACTGAAATCTAAAAAACAAGGAAATTGCTTTATTGGAGCGAAAAGGACGATTTTACCCAGTAGTATGTATGTTTTCCCTGAATGTACTGTGAATAATAATATATGTATAACTTCTTCAATAGATTGGTATTCAATTTGTGGCGTCATTATTAATAAATAAATTAAAAATTACTTTGTGTTCACCACTTTATTAATATACACATATCAACATGTTTTGAAAGCGATGCTTTCTTCATCAATAATATATAGAATACTAAAAAATAATCGTTTCAAGTATGTTTGTTTATCATTTGTCTATACTTTACATTATTATTTTTTGGTATTCTATATATTCCTGATAAAGAAAGCATCACTTTCGAAACATGTAAAAGTATTTTACAATTAATGTATTGATACTGTATGTACTTTAAACCTTATGTATTGTAAAAGATCATTTCTAAAAACTGTACTGTAGGTTCTGCATGTGATAAAACAATGAGTTTCTCATCTCTTGGAAATTCAATGCATGAAAATGTATTGTACACTATTTTATTAATAATTTTGTGCTGCTTTCCTTTTTTGCTATGACTTTTACAAAAGTGGTAAAATATATCTGTATGATATTCATAAATATTTGACAGTCTCTATTTGAATAAAGCAAACTTTTCAGAAACCATGTTTAAAAAGGGTTGAATTTCTTTGCTAGCCGGCAATTTGTTCATAATTATTGTATTTTTTTAAGGACATTTTCATTTTTTAGTAAGTTTTCCTCTAGTCTCAATTTTTATATTTCAATACTAATCCAAAAACAGAATGATGACGTCGGATGTTCCAAATGCAATGGTACCAACATAACAAGGTGTTTCGATGAGATGATTTTTTATTCACTTTTAAATAACGATTTATAAATTCTACGTATAATTTATAAATAATAAAAGTTACATATTCAGAATCGGCGTTTTCTGATCAATATGAATATATATTTTTAAAGCCATTATATTTTTCATTGGAGTTCCTTACTATGTTATTACGTGTACATTGGTCTGTTTAAACAGTTTTACTGGTAAAATTAATATTTTAATGCCGTGAAAAAATTGGCGTCGAATATGCGGTGTAATTTTTAGCAGAGCTTCGTTATAAGAATACCCACTTTATTATAATTAGTTCTCGGTTCGGCTACGTGACGTTACGGAAGCGTCAAAATAAAAGTTATGACGTTATAAATTTGACGCTGGGAAGCGTTAACGGAATAAACAACGTAATAAATCAGAATCTATGTTGTATTTCGTATAATTTAATTCTGAATCGATAGAATAAACTTGGCTTGGTGCGAAATTGGATGTCAAAGTCCTGTAGAGTTAAATAAGGGTCCATTGCTAATAATATCAGGCTTTATTGAAAAGTGACAAGTGACCAAGTGATCAATAATATTCGTCGTGTCAACGATACAAACTTTGGCACATTTTGGAGAAAGATAATATAATTTGCTCTGAATAGTAAATTATATGACAAAATGGTCTAGGCCTTGAAGTGAACATTAAATATAAAAAAAATCATGGTTATTAATTTAATCAAAAACCATTAAACCTCAAACAAGGTTAGTGGGAAATTATTTTGTTGAAATACTACATACGGTATGGAATTCCACTTCAGAACAGAATAGTATAGTAGGTGTCAAAAAGTGTACAATGATTTCATAATACACACCTAATTATACTAATAATTAAATCAATTCTGTTTTATTTTTTCTTTATAATCAGTTAGTTTTCATAAATACATTAATGTTAAAAGTTAGAATTTATTAAAACCCGCCAAAACGGACGGAATTTGAGCAGTAAGAGGCGGAGGGGTACGTGACGTCACGCGATATGAATTTACATAAAAGGAATTTACGTCTCTGAAGTCTTTAAGCATAAGGAAAAAGATAAGGAATGTTCCCTAAGAAGTACCAGAATAGGCCTCGGTGATCTATAAATACACGATACAATTCATTTTAAAACGATATTAAATACACAATTCCAATGTCAAAGGTCTCAAAGTGGGATGCTAAAACTCTATTAACTAATTATATAATGTACCAGTATTGTGTATCTTTAGTGTAAATGTAAATTATGTATTGTAAAATAATATTATAATTTACAAAATCTGTACTGCATAATATTCCACAACGAGTTTATTAACTCTTTGGAGTACAACACAAATAATGTATTGCATAAGTATTAAAATAAAGTAATCGGGTATTTAGTTTTCAAATACAATAATATTAAAATGTAATTTTTTTTTTGCAATTCTATATGAAAAATGTACTGGAATTTTAGGTAAAACACTCAAAACTGCTTCCACTGATTTTCAAACTGCACCTGTTTTCACACATTTATGACTTATTTCATGAAATTTTAATTATTACACTTTAAGGATTTTTGTATTTTTCAATCTTACACATTTGACTAAATACTGGTATAGAAATTACAGATAAATCAATTGTGATATTTCTTTAGTTAGCAACCGGCAATAATAATAATAAGAATGATTTGTATAGCGCCATTTTTGAGAAAAATCACCTCAGGGGCGCTGATGCTTAGGGCCATTTTTTTAGTGCTAGCCCAAGACATTCGAAGTATAGTTAGCAGGGAGCTGTTGGGACTATTGTGCGGTAATCACATAAAAAAATAAAGAGTTGAATTCTTTCTCTTTTTTCAGTTTTCTCATCGACGGGCAGCGCAGAGGAGAAATGCAAGGGGGAACTGAAAGCGTGTTTGGCGGCGATGCCCCTCGAAGGAAATAAAGGTCTTCCCACGTCCCTCGAGCAAGTCAATAAACTATGCAGGTTGGTTCATTGAACTCGGTCAATTTGAATTTATTAACCCATACAGTAACTTCACCAGAAGTGGTCTGGAAGTTACAAAAAAGTCATAACCATTTAAAAATAGTATCAAGATTGGTATCTAGTACCTTGTATCCTGTTTTCACTAGTCTCTGTAAATATCAGCGTGATAAAACTTTTGATAAATTTTAAGGATATATGTTTAGATAATATATTATAATGATTGCACAGCTTTTTTGTGCACAGCAGACTATGTCTATCTACTATACTCGTACAGATAAACAAACAAAAATATATTAAAGCATAAAAAATAATTAGAATGACAAAAATTAATTAACATGTCTCTTGATACCTTCAAGGTTTATATAGAAGATATCAGGAGAGATGTTATTTAGCAGCACCATACCTCGTGTCATGCTGTGCTGAGTCAACGCGTTTGTTCTGCCATGTGGTATGCATAGCGTATTGTAGTACCGCTCTTGGCAGTATTTGTTTGGTACAAAGAACTTATTGCACTCTGGGAGGTATGGAATTTCTATCAAAGTATGTATGATTTTGTACGCTGTTAGTGCAAGTTCCACTCTTTCTAGCTGTGGTAGCGCGTTTCAATCTCCGTGGAGCATTTATTGAAATAAGAAACTCCAGTGACAATAATAATGACTTTAAAAAGTATATATTCATATACATTTTATTGTATATAATTTTACGTACAATTTATAAATCGTTATTTAAAAATGAATAAAAAATCATCTCATAAAAATACTGTGTTATGATGGAACCATTTAATTTGAAACATCTGACGTCACGTGAGCATTATGTTTTTGGATTAGTATGAAAAAAAAAATATTTTTCAATTTTTTTTTGTATTAAAAATGTATTTTTAGTTTTGGCAAAATGTTAACTTAATTTAATTAAGTTAATGCTCAATACTATCATAATTCGTTGAGTTAAAGTTTTTAAAATGGTACATAATTTTATTTCGTAGATTTAGTTATGGTTTACCATGAATAGAATATAGAATTATGTACGGTAAAGCTCATCTTTGTTTTCACATTTGACATTCTAACCTCAAAACTGATCAAAACCCACCGGCCATAGATTTGGAGCGTTTCGGCGGACTTTGAAAATTATTTTAACCATGAAAACTAACTTTAAAAAAAAAATAATGATATTTAAGTTTGCGTGTCATTATTAAAGAAAAAAAAATGGACTAGAGTTCCTTATTGTGGGTACTGTCTATTCCCCGTGTATTCTAAAATATAAATTCTTGAGTTTTTTTTTTTCTTTTTGTTCTAATATTTATATATATTTTTTCTGGTATGGGGCCCAAATAGCAGAAGCGTACCTACTCTTGTTTGGACCATATAATGCAAGTGGAAAAACTGAAAATACGACAGTGATTGAACATATGGGGTGTATAAATAGAGTAGGTTATTCTAAATTTTCGGTACATATAATAGATAAATATCAATGCTTTCAGTAATCATTTGGTAAAGATGTACTACATGTAAATGGGATATGTCTAAGTAAGTTGGTTACCGACTAAAAATCCAAGCGTTTCTGATCTCGGCTAAAAAGGTGGTCAATAACTGTCTGGTGCAATTTGGTCCACAATAAAATGCTTGGTGTAAGTATTTCAGACGAGCTGATCAATATCGGGGCTCTATAGAAGCCCGAGTAAATTTGACTTCTAAGAAACTGGGCGTCTTGTATTACATGGGGCTAGCAGATTTTTCAATAGTGACCAAATGCTAACCCAATATAAAACTCAAGTATGTCCTATAGTTGCATTTGGAAGCCACCTCTGGGCTGGAGCTCCAAAATATTTGATAAAACTGCATGTTTCTGCGCAAAGTCGATGTACACGAGCGGAACATCCGTTCACAGTTGATGTTGGCTTCATTAGTTCGGGTCGTTTTACGAATTCGTTTTAATGCAAGTCGGCTCATACGAGTATGTACGAGCTACCGGAATTTGCCTTTCCTCCTACATGTATTTAATCCGGACCCCCTCAAGGCCCTCATTAACAAATTCCTTCATCCAGCCAAAGGAGTGGGCTCAGTCTCACAAAGATGCCCAACAGCGCTCTTGTGAGGTGTCACATAAAAAAAAAATGATTACAAAAATTAGATTTATCGAGTATCCCAATTCTATTTTAGACATGTTCGCCTCCTTCTTCCCTACACCTACTCCTACTTTTTTACCTAACCCCCTTCAAAGTTCATGTTCTCTCTCTTTCTTTTCTATGTTAACTTTTTGCAATTCTGCTATTAATTTCTATATGCATTTATACAACCCCGATGAAAAAGGTTCAGGTCGAACCTAAACTAGGTTCAATTATTTTTATTTTTTTTATAAATTAATAAAATAACGAAATTTATTCATTCCTAGTAATCCTTTAATCACAAAACCCAAACAATATAACACATTTAAATACGTCAATAGCCTTCACGTCATTATAAAACAATTAAAAAAAACTTTTCCATTTGATTCGGGAAAACAGATTTCAACCTCACAGAATAGATAATCTATTATCACAATTATTTTCTCAGTAAATCGGTTTCATCCTTAATAAATCATCTTGGGCACCATAAAAATTGAAATTGAATGGGGGTAAATAAAATCACATAAATAAGTCGTCTCAACGAGGCCTAACCACAGTTTGAAATTGGCTTTGAACGCCGAAATATCTGTCACAATAATAAAAACTAAAATAATTGCAGAACTTAATAATAACACTTCGTATTAAATTTGATTTAAATTAAATAAAATAACGAAACGGAGTACCACAAATTAAATACAAATTTTTTAAATAGTTTTATATATTCAATAAAGTGATGTAAATAACACAATTCCTCCACTCCGAAAACATGTAATAATAGATTTAGCCAAAACATTTTACTTATTTGAATCGAACTCCAATCCCCCCTATCTCCAACCTCGGCCGCTGGACCTCCAACACCGACTACCTCCATCTCCGCCCAAATTCCATTTTATACCCTCCATTACCTTAATGAGCGGGCTAAAATATAAGGTTGCTATCACTAAGTACCGCTAGCACATACAACAAGGTTTACATTTCTTTGAAATAAATTAAATAAAGCCCATATTAGCAATAGGCAGCCCACTCAGTGGGTAGAGAAGATTATCTCAACATTTATGCACCTCTAACCTTAGTTGACACAGGAAGAGAGAGATACGTTCTCTGGCACCATACTCAAAATTTTTACAATACTATATACGAGTATATAAAGTGATGATAAAACTTTTTTTTTTTAATTATATTAATAAGAATTATGTTGTTTACTCTATTGGTTTTAATACACAAAAATATTTCGAAAGTGAAGCATACAAATTGAAGTATTAAAAATAATATATTTGATCGTATTTCCGTAAGTTTTCTCTTCTCATTAACGTCTGAGAGAATGATGTTGAATTTGGTGAACATCTTACGATTACGTGAATGCGGTGTGTAAATATTTCTTGAATGTGGGATGTGGAATAGTTGGTATTACCCATAGAATACATAAGAATACAAGATGTGCGATGTGGGCGTGTTTCGTGATCCAAAAATCTGGTCATTTAGGCCTTAAATTTCTAATACTAAAAATTATTTCATTATTATTTAGTTTCGATCAAATGGAATGGCAATATACAAGACAGAGCGCTGTATTTTGATTTTTTTTTCAACATTCACTCATATGTCATATTTAAGGATCCTGTGTGAAGAGTCTCTCGGGCTCTCTTGGGGCTAGAACTAAGTCAAATGTACTAAGTCAAAGGCAGACGGGATCCCATTTAAATCTACGTGGAAGGCACTTGTAGCGTGTATTCTTTATTATATATAGTTTTAGCGTATAGAAAAGGACGGTGGATAAGAAAATGTTTATCAAATATTCAATCTACATACAACATGTACTCAGACACGTGCTGCTGTGTGTTGAAAACCTATTATCAAATGTACATGAGCCAGTCTTGCAAATTCAAGTCTTAGAAGATTTGAATAAATTAATTAAAAATTACTTTGTGTTCACCACTTTATTGATATACTCATATCAACATATTTCGAAGGCGATGCTTTCTTCATCAGGAATATAAAGAATAATAAAAAATAATAATGTCAAGATGAATGATAAACATAGAACATAATTGAAAGAAAGAATAGACAAATTATAAACATAAACAAAAATTGATTAAAGTAGGTAAGTAATTAATGAAAAAAAATGATTATAAAACATTGAATAACAAATTTATACTAAAATTTTTAAAAAATAATTTATTTTTATTATTAATATTAACAGGAAAATAAATTCAAGATATGATTATTTATTACATTTAATTCAATATTAACGCTTTTTCTGATTTCTGTAATTTCAAATTTGTCTTATTGTAAATATACATACCTGATGAAGAAAGGATTGCTTTCAAAACATGTTGATATGTGTATATTAATAAAGTGGTGAATATAAATTATTTTTTTAATTCATTTATTAATAATGACACCTCAAAAGAATACCAATCTTTTAAAGAAATTATATTTAAAAGATTTTCATCGTTACTGCAAATTATTTTGCGACGTTACTAGATTTGGCCAAACTCATTACATGACGTGGACGCAGATGCAGTCGTGCTTAAACCCGTAATTACAAAGCATCTGGCTGGAGACCATCAACTCAAGCACTTTATTTTGTTTTTCTTTCATCCCGTTAGTGGGTATTTGTTCAAAGTACGCTGAAAGGGTAGACAAAGTATTTTTTTTTGTGGTGAAGATAAAGATAATTAAAATTGATTAAGATTAATTGGTGAAGATAAAGATAATTAAAATTGATTAGGAATTAAGGCTGAGTAGAGACGCAGTGTTCAAAAGGGTGAAGGAATCTTAAAGTAAGGGAAAATATATTTGCTTTAACCACATTTAAAAGGAAAACATACAAATTTTTGAAACCAATAAGATATCAACTTTTTGGCCACAATGAGTATAATCCGGAACAAAAGGGTGAAAAGGAACATACCAGTATCTATTTTTCATGCTGATAAGAGGAGTAGTGGGATTCGCTGCGACCATGTTTTTTGGAAGATTTAGAATTTTTGTAAAATTTGCTTCTTATATTTGAATAGTGAGTCTGCTTTGGGTCGTACACATATGATATGTTAAATTTTGTTGCACTATATCTACCACCTCAATCATTGCGTTGATTCAGGATAAAAACAGGCTAACTAACTAATCATCACGCCGTTTATCCGCAGGGGTAGGCAGACGGGACGGATCGCCAAACAACTTGATCTTGGCCTAAACTTCATGCTCTATTCACGTTCATACAACGTCCCATACATTCTCTTCTATTACTCCGACTTCTGACATGATCCGACTCAAGTATTTGATTCATTTGATCGTGTCATGTCTTCCTCGGGCGTTCTTGACTTTTTCTTCCATTCACATTCGCGTCATATATTCTCCTTACACTCTTTTCTTCATTCATTCGCTCTACATGCCCAAACCATCTAAGCGTCCCTTTCTTAATCTTACTCATTACGCTTACATAAGCCTTGCATTCTTTACAAATCTCAATATTTTTCAGGCGATCATGGATGGTTTTACCACACATTAGCCCCAGAGATTGAGGATAGTTTTGCTATGGTGGTTCAAATACTTATTATTAAAGGAATATTGAAAAACCTATTTACATCTCCAAAAAAACTCAAATTCCAAAAATCGATGATATCTACAAAAAATATTCAGAATAACAAGTATTCAAAGATAACACATTAAAATGATCAAATATGTCATAAATGTAATATTAATATTTCTTTATTTTCTACACAACGAATACTAAATAATTATATTTAAAAAAGGATAAAATATTTTAATACCCTTCTCGAAGAAGTGAATAAATTAAAGATTCACTTCTTCAAAAGATTGGTATTCGCTTTGTGGCGTCATTATTAATAAATGAATTAAAAATTACTTTGTAAACACCACTCTTTTAAGATATAAATATCAACATTTTTCGAAAGCGAAGCTTTCCTCATCAGGACATACAGAATACTAAAAAATAATTATCTCAAGTTTAGACAAATGATAAACCTAGTTGTGTTTGCAAAGTAATTTTTAATTAGTTTATTAAATATAGCCTATAATTTAAAAAAAAAAATCATAAACTGAACTTTGTCAATTCAAAACATATTTAATTCTGTTAATGCTACCTTATTCTAGTACTTCAAATTCATTATTTACACCGATTATAATACATTTTGTTTAACCTAATGTGTACTGTTTATACCAATCTCTAGAGCCAATTCTCTTCATTGGCAAAGAAATACTTAAAAAAATTATACTTTATTATGGTGTAATGCTACTTTACATTTATATTTTATTTTTTAAAAACATTAAGAAATCTCTTTCTTATATGTAGAACTAACGGCGACCACAATTTAGTACAACAATTACATCGTTTCTCTGAAAGAGTATGTAAAGAAGATCAAACGTAATACAAATCCAAACACACGTCTTGTTGTCATATAAGATGCTCCTTACTTCAATCCCATTCTTTCTTTGTCTCATAGAGCAGTAGTCCCCAACCCATGGGCCGCGGACTAAATGGTCCTGGGCCGCGCCGCCTGCTTAAAAATCTTTTTTTTTATGAAAAAATCGTCAATTATATAGCTTAAAATTATTATCAAATGGTACCGGGCCGCGCAAGGGCCTGCTTAAAAAAATGTCAACAAACCAGGCGAATCTAGCATGCATGCGAAAGAAGAAGATCAAATGCTGGATATTGCAAAAACGAATGCCACCACAGCACTTAAACTCCTATGGCCAATGTGTCCCCCCCTCCTCCCCCGGCGGACCGCGGTAAAATTATCAAACGTTGACCGGTCCGCGGTGACAATAAGGTTGGGGACCACTGTCATAGAGTATGCCTAATAAAATTAAACTTGTTATTTCGATCCAACCTAAGTGTTTGATTCACTTGTTTTGTCACGTCTTCCTTGTGTGTCCCTGACACCCATATTTTTTCGTCCAATCATTGTTCTTCTTGATTGCCAGTTTTAAATATGGTTATAATTACAGATTGTTTGTACCAATATGGATTTAAATACTCCGCTTTGGAAACTTGTATTGATTACACGAGTCAAAGATTTCGGTTTTTATTTATTTATTTTAATTTATTTATTTTTTATTTATTTTTTTATTTATTTATTTATTTTATTTTTAAGGTAAATCAAATTAAATGATGTTATTATTAAATTTGATTTACATTAAATTAAAAAAAATTTTTAATGGAGTTCTACGAATTAAACACAAAAACAATAAAAAAGATTTCGAATCTTGTGTTCAACCGTTATATTTATTTGCAGAAGTTACAAAATGGGCATGGAATGCGTAGACAAGTGGAACCGCGCCTGCCTGACCACGGAGGTACGGCTGAGGGCGGAGAAAGCCATGGCCAGCGCTCAACTCTTCATGGGTCTCCTTTGCGCGGAGGGAGACTTCAAGAGAGGTTAGTCTGCTCATTTAATAATAATAATTGGATTACTTCCATTATATAGCGCCATTTTCGTGGGAAAATCACCTCACGGGCGAAATTTAATATGTACTCGTATAGACGCCAATATCTTATTTCTGGTAGAGTAATTAGAATATTCAAGTTTCCGTGGAGAGCAAGACGGACCAAACTATCTATCCCGAAAGAGCTAGGCATCACAAACAGGCTCATATCGTATTGTTATATATTTTGCTTATATCACTCGTCAAATTGGGAACTCGAATCCGAAGAAGCTGCTGGTAACTGGAAAAATGGAAGACAGTCGAGGACACCCAACCCTTTCCCGAACTGTTTTAAGGACCAGGTGGGTCCCTCCATCGGTTCTCTCGTCAAGACTCTCCTTTTTTATATAAAAAACGAAGCTACCATTAAATGATTCTAAAAGCCCAAAGTGTATACACACCAAAACATTTACATCTTCTCATCCAAAGCAGTTAGTTCCTGTTCTTGAAGCTAGTGGAGATACAACATTTACAAATAGTTACATTCATTAGAGGAAGACAATATAATGGAAAAAAAAATTAAAAAATTCACTTACATTCTCATGGCAGCGTATAAAACAAGAACGGAATACAGAGCAAAGTAGAGAAATATCACCGATGCGTTGGCCTGATCAAGAGTTACAGGCATCCGAAACGTCGTTGGTAGCTCTTTACGCGGCGCAAAAGCGTAAGGAAGGGCTGGGGTAATTGGAGTGAAATTTGTGATACTCAGCAATGAAACAACAAATCAAGTAGAAGAGTGAACACCTTTTTTTATATGGCTACCGCACAAGAGTCCCAACTGCTCCCAACCGTCTGGAGCCAGTGAGACTATGGCATCTCCAATTGGGGAATGTTGTGAGGCTGAATGTATTGGGAAGGGGAAGGAGAAGGGGAAGAGGAATTTAGGGAAATACCTGACTATTCAGATCTGGTCACCAAACACGGCTGAAAGCCATTTCAAGCACGTTGCAATTCTGAATGGTGGTCTTTAACCAGGGCGATACTGAAAGTATCTTCCACTCTGGAACGTCCGCAAATATACCATATATTATTTTTAATTAATTAATTGTGAAACAACACAAATTTATTAAATAAAATTTACTTGCGTACGCCAGGATTTGAACCCGCGACCTTCGGATTCGTAGTCGAGAGCCTTACCCCTCGACCATGGAGGCCTCACATGCATATTGATAAGTGATATTTCACCGTGAAGTGCCTTTTACACTACTGGCTTAACCCACGGTACATTTCCTTAGATACCCTTTGTATTTCAAGGTAGGTACTCTTAATTACTCTCATAGTGACGACTTTTATTTTATCACATTTTCGCAGAAGTCGTTGCGGGAAGGAACTTCAAAATACTATTTTAGCCACCTCTCAAGATGGCGTCAAATATAATTACTTAACCAGAGTTCATCTCATCATCTCCGCGAGAGAAAAATACTTTTTTTTACGTCAGGGCCGGAGACATCTTTTTTTTTATTTGTCTGCCTAAAATTTCACTCTTTATAACTAATAATCTATTATTTTTTTATGTAACACCTTAAAAGAACTGGGTAATATTGTCAGGCGAATTTTTCTTACTAACCTGACAAGTGAATATTTTTAATTTCATAAATTAAGAGTAAACGATTTTCATTATTTTATCAGGTAAAGTAACTTTCTTTGTATTTTTTATAGGTTTTTTCACTTGCGCGAATGTTTTGGCGAATTTATTACCCGGTGGCAATTTCTACCAACGACCCTTAGTGGGAAAATGAATACGGTAAAATCACAATTATTGCAGCGTTCTCCATATAGTGTGACTTTTCGAACGGAATGCGTGAAAAGCAGTTAGGTAAACAAGTATTTTAAAATAATGTCTCGGGAAGGAAAGGGATAAGGGAGGGAAGGGAAAGGAAGGAAAGAAATTTAGGAGGATGGGAAATAACCTTCATTATGCTGGTGGAAAGAAGAAAATAAATTCTTCACTTTGTCTTTGAAAATGGGCTTTAAGGGAGCATTCCGTACGTCAGGGGGGAGTTCGTTCCAGAGGCGTGATGCTTGTACTGAAAATGAATGAGTGAATGGTATAGTTTGGTGGGTGAGAATCGCAAGGGTTCTTTCATCACTCAAGCGAAGAGAGAGTCCATGTTTAGAAAAAAAAATTGGAAAACCGTTTAAAGATAATTAGGTGATTTAACAGTGTTTATAATATTGTAGAGAAGGGAAGTGTGTGTATTTTGCGTCGTGTTTTGATGGGAAACCAGTGGAGACGTTTTCGGTGTTCAGAGAAATATTCATATTTGCAAAGGTCAAAGGCATACCTTATAAATGTATCTTGTAGTATCTCAATTTTGTTCATAAGATCACATTTAAGCACAAATAACTCCCATCGACGTAATCAATAATAGGTAATAACATAATCAGAGAAGAAAATACAAAATCAATATAATGGTAACTGAAATTTCAATTAAATTAACTTTAAATCAATTTAAACAAAAGCATGGGATGAAACAAAATCCGCTTCCTTCGCTTAATGCCCTTTCTCGTAGTAAACTTATTTGTTTTCCAATAAATGTCTCCGTAAATATGACTTAAATACACAAAGAGAACCGGCATTATTGCGATATCCCGTTCTGAAGCTCGGCTCCGTACGTTCCACGTTGGTTTTGGGGTTCTTTTCTGATTATTTTCCCCCTTGGAAAATCTTCAAAAGAAAAAGAAGATGGTAGGAATATACTGGAAAAACTAAACGACAATTGTGTTTATTTTATTGTTTACAGATCCTTTATAATTTTTAATGAATTGAGAATAATAAAAAAACGTACTATTGCGCGAAGCTATCACTTTATGGTTATACATAATAATTTACTAACTAACTAACCATCACGCTGTTTCCCGCAGGGGTAGGCAGAAAGGACAGACCGCCAAACAACTCGTTCTTGGCATACGTACACATATATATACACATACATACATACATACTTGTACACTTCTCGCTTCATTCACATTCATAGATCGTCTCATAAATTCTCTTCTATTTTTCCATTCACATTCTAGTCATATATTCTTCTTACACTCCTTTCATCGTTCATTCGCTCTACATGCCCAAGCCATCTAACCGTCCCTTTTTCAAACATGGTTTTATCACATTCGCCTCAGAGATTTCATTTCTACAGCATTGCATCCAGTATGATTTCATCCTTCCTCTGCCAATTCCATGCCTCACTGCCATACATCAGGGTTGGTATCAGCACTCTATTGTGGACACCTAGGTTCGCTTCTTTGGACAACTTTTTGTTAGCGCCAACCGGGTTCAGTCCACCGTTAATAGAGTTTCCTGCATTCACCCTTCTTTTAATATCCCTATCAGTCTTTCCATCTCTCATAAACATACTTCCCAAGTATACAAACTCATCGACCTGCTCCGAAGTGTTCATCATTCGCAACTATATCGCCCACTGTTTTCCTACTCTCTCTATATAATAATTAAATGAAATGATAAAACTTTTAACCACAGTTTTATTTTATATGCCGACCGCTTTCGGAACAACCGTTCCTTTATCAGGGCAAGATATATACTAAATTAAAAATATTACAAAATTATGGCAGAACACATATATTAGGTATCGCATTGGGGGTGGCGATTAGCAAAGAATGGAAAAAGAGATAGAGATTGAGGGAGGGGTGAAAACACGCATATTACTTAATATTAATGATTCAATTATTAACAATCTTAAATATGCTCCTTTTCATCCCTCCCTCAATCTTTATCTCTTTCAGCACTCTTTACTTATCCATAGTCATACCCCACACGGCTGCTATTTTATTTTTATGATTCCAACGTTCTATCCATTATATTCGGGTAAAACTTTGCAATAGTAAAAACAAGTTCAATGATTTAAATATTACAATGAGGTTTATATGCATCAATAAGTTATTAATAAATTGAATGTTAAAATGTATTATAATTATCTTTATTCCCATTTTCTATTTACTACTCTATTAACCTTGAAATGGGGCTAGCCCCAACCTAGGGCGGCGATTTAATAGCACAGAGACAGGTTAACTCACCTCGAGGCCAGACGCGAGGGCTAATCTCAGGGTTCCACCAGGTTCTTTTCTCAAAGTCAATGGAAAAGGTACTTAACTACCAATGAAAAGATGCATGCTTTCTTGACAGGGTTTATTTTACAGGGAAAACATTTACAGGTAATTCATACGGGACATATTTCATATTTCTACTTATACTTAATAACAATAGTAAATCTTACATATTATGTGCCCTAATAATCTTTCTAATTTTAAAATGTCAATTCAAGGGGGAATTCCATTTAAAATCAATTTTTTGATTATAAAACTTTTTAAACTTTTTTCCACTTATTTATTAATAAATTTAGTTAATAAATAAGTGGAAAAAGGTTACAAAGGTTTTTTAATAAAAAAATAATAAATCGTCCTAATAATCTATCTAACATAAAGAGTTTATTTCAGGTAGCTGAGTCTTCAATATAAGTATTAACCGTTTTGATACACATTTATTTTAAATTTCATGTAGCAATATATTTAAATAGCTAGGAATCATTTAATGTAACGTTATTTGTCCATATTTATTTGTATGCCTGGGAACCATTAATCCTCCATTAAAATTAAGATGAGTATTTGTAAGTGTACTCTAGTCTATTTATATCATATATACCTAGGGTTATTAAAGTGATGAAATACACTATTTTTTATCTACCGACTCTCCGGATCCAGTGGGACTATGGCAGGCCCAATCCAATAGGAGTATGTTATAAAGCTAAAGAGACTGGAGAAGGAAAGTAGATACGGAGAGGGAAAATATGGGAAGTACCTGGCTATTCTGATCTGGTCATCAAACACGGCTAAAGCCATTTTAAGCAAGGTTTCGATTCTAAATGGTGGAATTTCACCAGGGCTAACTGTAAGCATATTTATATGCGGATAAAGTACAAGTCTCAAGATGTCTAAAGTAGGGTAAAATCTGTCCTGTTCACACGGTCTGAAAGCACATAAAAAATACATTAAAAAATGATACTTTATTGCGTAGAATACCTTAATAAAATTACATTGGGTTTTTACAGAGGTTCACACTTACGTGAGAACATTCCAAAAATAACTCACTCAGTGATACGTAATACAATGGAAACAAGAGACACAAAGAGAGACATGAGTGAGACATAATAGAATAGAAAAAAGACACACAAAGAGAGATACAAGTGATGCATAATATAATTAGCCCAAGTCTTGTTACATGTAATAAAAAATTATTTGTCTTTGATCTTGGAATTTTAAGTCTAATAAGTAGGCAACGTATTGTCAGCTTCGTTAAGTTGTCCACTACATAAGTTTACATATTTTTACGCAGTATCACACTTATCGGTTATACTCATATATATTCATGTTATTGACCGATAAGCTGGTGGATATACGAGTAATCTGTTATAATAATAATAGTTATCAAAATATATGTACATAAAGTACGTAAAGAAATTCTATTATCTGCAGTGTTGTTATTTGTACCAACTTTATGATTATTTACACCCCTAGCTTCTAAATTGATATATTATAATATCTAAAATGTTCATCTAAATGAGTCTGCTACTCGTGAATATTTTAAATTGTGGTTTTAATTTGGATACATGTAAAATATATATGTTACTTTCTAATTACATAAGGTTAGGTAATTTTGTGTAAATTTTCTTGCTCTTTTGATATCTATAATTTACATTACTTATTTATACCCCTATTTTATTCTAATTTTTTATATAGTATTCTAAATGGTGCATGTAAGTGAGTCTACTGCTCATGAATATTTTATGTGATAGTTTTTTTTTATTTTGCAAATATATATACTATATTATTTTTAAATTTATGTTGTATTTTACAATCACTTCAGGTCAGATTAGTTAGTGTAAAGCGCACTAAAGGTGAACCTTCACAAAACTGTGCTAAACAAATTAACTGTTATTATGATTATTATTATGTTGCGCTTCCTCCTCCTTCAGCCAACGTTTCAGACAGCAGTGTCCATCTTCAGGGCAGATAATGGACAACGCAGGAATGCCTGAAATGTTGGCTAAAGTAAAAAAGAGTACATAAGGCTTAATACCTCAAAAACCAATCACAATACATAGAAACTTGTCGTAGTGGAAAATATGAAACCTATACTAAGAAACATTAACTGCTGCACTCATCCCAAGTATGCACACGCAGAAGCAATAATGAAATAAGTTTTCTAATTTTGAAACTCTCAATTCATGGTGGAATTCCATTTAAAAATGATTTTTTTGATAACAAAACCTTTATAACCTTTTTCCACTTATTTATTTTCGACTGGACTGGTTTCACCCTATCACGGACATCACTGGCACAATTATAACTAAATCTGTTATATATATATAAATAGCATCGATGTCAGGAGTGAGTGTCCCCACTTTCTAATTTATGATTTATTTTATTGCTGTCTCCGTGTTTGTCTTCACGTTGAAAACGCGGTCTCGTACCCAACTACATCAACGTATCGATCGATGGTCGAAAGTTAAATTACTAAACAATGGTTTCCGGGTTTGCAGCCTTAATAAGGACCAGAGTGGCAGCAATGAGGGATAGGACTATCATCTCCAAAAATGTCCTCGTCACGGAATCCCGTCATACCTCAGGTTCCAGTATGGATGCATATTGTAATAAGACATTGGCCCCAATATTCTTTAGTCCGATGGATATATAACGAAACAGAATCGCAAAATCGACGACGTTTTCTTATTTATATTTATTGCTAATTTATGATTTTTCTTTTCATACTACTCCGTTCTTTATTATTTTGTTTTCTAATTTATGATATTACTTGTATATATTATGTATTTACATTCTCTAAGGGACATGTGGGATTGCACTAACCTCCCACCAACGCGGAAAAAAAATACATCTATTATTTCTTCAAAATAAGCGTAATCAATGAATAAGAAATGCTTTTAATAAATGAATTAAAAATTTATTTGTGATCATCACTTTATTAATATACATATATCAACATCTTTCAAAAGCAAAACCTTCCTCATCAGGGATACATAGAATACTAAAAAAATAATAATGTCAATTATAGACAAATGATAAACATAGAATACAATAATGCAAGAATAGACTAATTATAAACATAAACAAAAAATGATTAAATTATGTAATAATAAATAAAAAATGTTAATGAAAAATAATTATAAAACATTGAATAGCAAATTTATTTTAGAAATTAAAAATGAAATTATTTTGACTATCAATATTAACATGAAAATAAATTCAAGAGACAGCTATTTAAAAAAAATACTACTAATCATTATATTTATATTCAATTGACTATTAACACTTTTTAATAATGAATATTTATTATTGTTAAAATTTATTATTAACCGCGAAACGGTGTGTAAGAGCTATGAAAAGCACATTCAACGAGGCACATTCGTAGTAGTACGAACGTCGACATGTAAAGGTCGTTTCTCATAAAATTGTTACCATGGTCTGTGGGACATACCGATAATACAATCAGCTGGGGCGTTGTTGGAATTTATATAACACATATTTTGAATGTATTAAATTTCAGATACTTCCTCGTATTCCTCGAATCTATAAGATTTGTATTATAAAGGTAGGTACCCAACATTCTCATCAGGTGTTTCAGCATGTTGTAATAGAAATTAGCCTACAGCTTCGTGGAATAATTTATTTGCAATACAGAACTTTGAAATGTTTCCTGAAATATTAACACATTAATCGAGGAAGTTTTGAATTTACGACAAGGATAACTTATTACACATATGGAATGTGGTATTTCGGTCAATTGAACCCAAATACCGGATTCCTTTTCTATTTTAGGTTTTGTGTGTTCGTGGTTTGCAAATTATGCGGTTTAATTTTAGTTTGAAAACAAAGCTGTGCTATGGAGTTGGAATGCTTTAGCCTTTGATTTTTTTTGCCATGAATACCATATATTTAAAATCCTTTTTCATCTCGGCGGCTCCAAAAAATGATTTTCCAACAATGAGGAACTCCAGTGAAAAATTTAATGGCTTTAAAAATATATATTCATATAGATCTGAATATTCAACTTTTATAATATAAATGTAGAATTTATAAATCGTTATTTAAAAGTGAATAAAAAAACATCTCATTAAAACACGATGTTATGTTGGTACCATTGCATTTGAAACATCGGATGTAACGTGCGTATTCTGTTTTTGGATTAGTATAAACATTTTTATTTTTCACTTTTGCTTTGTATTTTAAACATGAATTTATTTAGTTTTGGCGAATTTTAAACTTAATTTCAATGACTTTAAGCTCCATAAATGTTATTCAATATTAAAACCTATTATTAATCAAACAAATTAGAGTATTGATGAGCAACCCAGTTATCAATTCGGATATTATGACAATATTGAAAAATTGATACTTTGTAAATTATTTTAACTATGAAAACTAACTATATAAAAAAACTAAACATACTGGTATTTAAGTTTGAACGTCATTTTTGATTAAAAAAAATTAATCGTACTGGAGTTCCTTGTTGTAAATAATTACTAGGCGAGTTTTATTTTGACTGTTTGGTTACCACGAGCTATTGGAACAAGCTCGTAAATCCTTGGTTAATTTTGCTATTTTCAAATGCTCATCAAAAAGATCACCCCTTCTCTTAAAACGTCATTCTCCCTCCTTCAACTAATTTCTACTAATTACTAAATAAATTTGTATTTTTTTATAAGAAAATATCGCATTCCAATAGTTAAGTCGGGAAATAATTAATAAGGCCCAAAAAAACTCTCTCCTGCACTTTTCACGATATTTTTAGGAAAAATTAATCCAAAATTATATTATAAACAACACAATTTCGGTTTTTATTTTTACAATAACTCCACACAGGAAGCCCTGAGGGAAATAATTTTCTTTTAGGCCTATTTCATCTTTGGAGATACTGTGTTGAGGGTCCTTTAGAATGTAGGAAGGAGTGAACCTGGGTCTTGAAGAGACCCATGTTGTAGGACGGAGAAAATACAGAGGCCGACAGATCTTTCTTTCCACAGTCGGGTTGTTAAGAGTACGTAACTGTAAGTTACACTTAATACAATTATAATATTCAAATCATTTTTAAAATAACAATAAACGGATTTAATTTAAATAAATCAAAAATACGTCTTTTTATTTTTAGTAGGTATGTAGAAAGTACATAATATAAATCATTTATGCCACCGTTCTTACAATATGGTTGGTGGTGTGATACGGGTAGCAAGTAAAGTTGCCTTCCAAGCAGTAGATCGGCGTTAGATTATCAGCCGTGGCAATATGGTATATGTATTTCTTAACTTTAACTTTAAATTTTAACGTTTAATTTAAACATTTGATTTTAACTATTAATTTTTACTCTTATTTTAAAATTTTAATTTTATCTTGTAATTTCAATTTTTAATTTTTTCTTTTAATTTTTTCTTTTACATTCAAATTTTAATTTTATCTTCTAATTTCAACATTTAATTTTAACAATTAATTTTGACATTTAATTTCAATTTTTACTTTTAAATGTAATTTTTATATTTAACTCTTAATTTCAACTTTAAATTTAAACTTTTTATTTTAACTTTTATTTTTAATTTTAACTTTTATTTGTAACTTTACTTTTAACTATTAATTTCAACTTTAAATTTTAACTTATAATTTAAATTTTTACTTTTAATTGTAACTTTTATTTTTAACTTTTAACTTCAATTTAAAATTTAAACTTTTGATTTACTTTTTATTTTAACTTTTGTTTTTAATATCCCGTGACTTTTCACGATTCTACGCTTTTTTTTTAAATAATTGTTTTAATTATAGAATTAGAGTGTTACGTAAAGTTCCGTAGTCCTTACTCACATGACAATCGAAAATAAGGTGTTTAATAATGGAATAAATAATTTTACCGTTTGCATTCCATACCTACTTGATTTGTGCCAATGGGTGCATTTTTCTAAGACCAAGGGTAGGTAATATTATTTTTAATGGTACCTAATTAAATAATATTGAATATTCTGGTTACGGTAAAAATTGTTCGTTTTAGGCCGATATTGGGTTTATTGTTATTAGTGAATTGCGCGATGTATCCCATTTGATATACTAAACCATAAAAATACTATATCGCAGAAGAGGGTATTTTTGGAAAATGCATATACCAGGACATTTTGCAAGTGAAAAGATTTATTAAGTACGAACATTGATTTTATCGGAGTAAAATGAATAAATTTTATCAGTCTTTGGGCCTTTTTAGTTTTAATTTATTTTTACGCTCCATTTTCTTAAGATAGGTACAACTTTTCAACCTCTAAGCATTAACTGAACTTGGGGGTTTAGCTGTTCATAGCATAATAAACTTGAACAGGATAATAAGTTCTTAGTCAGAACACATAATTCTACAGCGGATTATTTGAGTCAGCAAATAAGTAAAACAAATTCTGAATAAATTTGGAAAACTAAACCGGGGAAGACAAAGTAGTCAAATAGCCACATAAATTTCGTCAAAGTACTCAATTTTTGCATCATCAACATTCAAACATTCTCATTCGAACACGCTCATTATAATGTCTGTTTTCATCTTCATCGTTTTCAAATTAATTAGATATTATAATATACTTATATTATAAGATTCCAATAGAGTCTCCCTAGATTGTTTGCTTCATTTTAATGATTTCTCACACCTTTGAGCCGCTTTAGTACTCATCTGTATAAGATATTTTTCTAACAAAAATGATCTATGAATATATCTTATATTGAATGCGACATTCAAATAATTATACTAATTAATTGATGAACTAAAGTTCTTAAAAACTTAAGACAAGATTTTTGTGCATAGCGCAAAGGGTAACAATTATTTAATTAGGTGAAATATAATAAAAACAGTAATTATTGAATGAAACACTAGTATATATTGATTAACTTGGCGGGTTTGCAATAAGCCGATGTAGCTCAATGGTGGAGCATCTGACCGGACATCAGAAGGGTGCGGGTTCGAGTCCTGTCGGCGACATTTATCTTTGCTCGGAAAGGTTTTTTTCAATTTGGATGAGTGTTTCAGGCTAATAATTATTGTTTATAAAAATAATTATACTAATGTTTTTTAACTAATTTGTAAATCATTATTTTTCGTGTTGTATTATTTTTTTATAAAATTGTTAATCTCGATACAGGCTTAATCCGGGTGAGGTTAAAAATGAAATTGTAAATAAAAAATAAATATAACATGTAAAGAAACAATATATTATAAATAAATACCAATAATGTCTATTAAATCGTCGATATAGTAGCAAAAAAACGTTGGGAATTTGACGGTTTTACTTAATGAAGCAGTATTATGAAGCTCTTTAAGCTCTGTACACAGGCAGAACATACAAAGCCGCGCTACATGAAAAAAATTTTGTAATTTTAAATATAAATTTACCGCTAAATCAGTTAACAGGTGTTTTCATCGGACAAAAAGCTACACGTCACAATTTGTTTTTTCCAAGGAACGCAGAGAATATTTTTTGTACTGGGAAAAAATGCTAAACCGATTTTTTTATTATAATAATACTATTTCATAAAGAAGTTTAAAGGGGATACAAAACTGAAATGCTTTATTTATTAATTGTTTTACATTTATTTTTGTTTAAATTTAATCCAAATCAAATTTAATAATGTGATTATTAGGTTCTGCAAGTATTTTTAGTTTTTATTATTGTGACTGTTTCGGCGTTCAAGGCCATTTTAAAACTGAGGTTAATCCACATTGTGACGATTTATTGTGGCTTCTTCTTCCATTCACATTCACGTCATATATTCTCCTTCCACTCTTTTCTTCGTTCATTCGCTCTACATGCCCAAACCATCTAAGCGTCCCTTTCTTAATCTTACTCATTACGCTTACATCACCCTTGCATTATTTACGAACTTCAATATTTTTCACACGATGGTTTTACCACACATTCGTCTCAGAAATCTCATTTCTACGGCATTCAGTTTATTTTCATCCTTCCTCTGCCAATTCCATGACTCACTGCCATAGAGCAGTGTTGGTAGTGAACTGCTAGCTTCGCTTCTTTAGACAACTTTTTGCTAGCGCCAACCACTGTCACAATAATAAAAACGTACACATTTTAATAATAACATAATTAAATTTGATTTACATTAAAATTAAAAAATAATTATATTCTTTATTTCTCAAAGCAGCGATTTCAGAATAAACGTTTTTTGCTAAGATACCAACGAAATATGACAATAAAATTATAATTATCCGGAAGGAAGGGTGAGCGGGAAGGCGCCACGTGGTAAACCCGATTTTCTTACCTACTCTTCGAAATTCTCGTTCCGAATGATTTTTTTTTTGTAGACGTAAAAGTTACAATCATCGACAACACACTTTTTATTGCTTTGTAGATATATTACGGACCGCCCTTCACGCTTTATTTTGAAGCAAATATCAAAACATCATCTCTCCAAGAACATCATATCGCTATTTTATCAAGCAATATTTTACGATTTAAGACGACGCTATCAGTGAAATCATCATTTCAATTAATCTTTAGTACAAATTTATTAACATTATGGAAACCAAAAAATATGATTTGAATAAATGAAAGCTTTTCGTTTCGTTTGCTTAGAATTACAATATTTTTTTGAATTACATTATTAAAAAAATATAAACGTAAAGTATAAAATAGTTTATTTTGTTCGCTATAAAATTATGAAAGCACATCAGAAACAAGCTAAAAAAATACTACTTTATAACTAAGATTATTTGTGACAGTTTCCTTTGATCACATTTTTTCTTTCTTATAAAATTATTCATAAAATAAATATAACCGCTCTTTGCACTTATATTAAACATTTCTAGACTCCGCTTGCCAAGCGATTTTTATACCTTTTACATGTATTCGTGGTGACATAAGACAAACGGCTTGGAATAACATTTTGTCTTATAAATTCCTCTTAATGTACACTTTATCCAAAGAAAACTTAGTATTATTAGAATTTTCCTCGCGTACTCTGTGACGTAATATAAAATGATGCCATTATTTAAGACCACCTAGAGTTTTTTTTTAATATCTGTATTTTTCTCAATGTATAGAATTAGAGGGAACATCAACAATAATTATTTTCGTCTTACATTTATTTATTTTTATTTTTTATATCAATACGGGACAAGAGTCCCAACTGCTCTCAAACGTTTGGAGCCAGTGAAACTTTGGCATCCCCAATTGGGGAATGCTGTGAGGCTGAAGGTATTGGGGAGGGGAAGGAGAACGGGAAGAGAAAGGTTGGGAAATACCTGCCTATTCAGATCTGGTCACCAAACACGGCTAAAAGCCATTTCAAGCAACTTTTCAATTCTGAGTGGTGATCTTTCACCAAGGCGATACTGAGAGTCTCTTCCACTCTGGAACGTGCGCAAATATACTACATGTTATTGTTTAATGAATTAATTGTGAAACAGCATAAATTAATTTAATAAAATTTACTTGCGCACTCCGGGATTAGAACCCGCGACCTTCGGATTCGTAGTCGAGAGCCTTACTCCTTGACCATAGAGGCCGTCGAGATATGAAAACTGTTTTCCCTTTGGGAGTTGAAGTTAATCCACGAATTGTTGACCACCGATTTCCTCACCTGATTGTTTATTGGTGATATATTGTACATGTAAAACGGGGTATTTCGTGTTCCAGTACATGTCTGTCACCTGCGAGAGCTAATGAAAAAAATGTAATATAACAGATAAACAATACAACTGTAATAACAGATATACTACGTAGTATATCTGTTATTATAGTACATATATATATGCAAATTAAAACTATGGCATAAAATATTTATGAGCAGCAAACTCACTTACATGAACAATTTAGAATAAACTAGGGGTATAAGCAATCAAATATAAAGTACAAATATCAAAAGAGCAAAAAAATCTACACAATATAACCTAACCTTATATAATTAGAAAATAATATATGTATTACTCAATTTAAAATATTCACGAGTAGCAGACTCACTTAGATGAACATTTTAGATATTATAATATAACAATTTAGACGCTAAGGGTGTAAATAATCAAATATAAAGTAGGTACAAATGACAACAGAGCAATAAAATATTACATGATATTATGTACATGGTTTTTCACTGGATACTAAGGGAATTAAATAACAAGCAGGAGATAACCGTAACTAAATAAGCCATGGAGGATCAAAAGAAAGAATGTCCTAAAATTCTGTTTCTCGGTACATGGATTTATGTTTAGGTAGGTACAGATGTTGAACTACTGCCACACAACTCTGTCTTGACATGAACTTCTGTTATTCTGACTCTATTGAACTTATATAGAAAGATAAACATTTCTATTAGCATCATCATAAGCCGAAAATTATGAACGACTCCGTGTTGTAAAAACGATGCATTTGTTCAATCGGCTCCTAACTGGTTATTTGATTCACCTGATCGTATTGTCTCCTTGAGTATCTCCAACTTATTCTACTATTGGTTATTGAGTCATGCTTCTTACGACAGCAGTCTCGTAAGCACATTTCAGAATCGTATCATTCTTTGCACGAAGTCGTCAATACCTTTTCAGGATCTGTGTCGTTTGATCATCGGGTAAACTTTATCTCCTTTGACGACTTTAGTTCGATCGGGATGAAGTATAGATTCCGAATTTAAGGATCCGTCATCTAGTTTCATGACGACTATAAATGCAATCGGTAAAATCAAGTGGGTTTATTCCATAAAACGCAAATACTATAGGTACATACATTTTATTTTAGATCAGCAAGTGTAATATAGGCACACGCATTAGTTTTATTTAGACTTGATATTTGTACCTTACTTTGATTCTTAATTCATCTTGGCATACACTATGATACAAAACACATGTTCAAATCACCTATTTATAATCTCACTCTCAAAAACTAACTACACACAAGATTCATTTTTCAGAAGAACATGCACAAAATACAACAACTTTTCTGGCGCTGATGTTTTCCATTTATCCTCTCTACATTTTATTAAATAATTATAATTTTTTCAAAATATTGGTATTCACTCTGTGGCGTCATTATTAATAAATGAATTAAACATTACTTTGTAATCACAATTCATTAATATACATATGTCAACATGTGTCGAAAGTGAAGCTTTTTTCATTATTATTCTGTATATTCCTGATGAGGAAAGCTTTGCTTTCGAAACATGTTGATATGTAAATATTAATAAAGTGATGATTATAAAGTAATTTATTATTAAATTATGAACAGAAAAAATTGCAAGGTTAATTATAACTCCTAAATTGTTAGAATTAAAATTAATTTTATTTAGTCATTAAATTTTACGTCATCTATGTACATTTTATATTTTTATTTAGTGTTTCTTAGAAATTTGGGCATTTATTTTATTATATATTTTTTTCTTTTTCAATTTCACTCGGAAAATGTTGTTGTTTTTTTTTCTTTCCATTTTATCATTTACAAATAATGTTCATATTTTTGTTTATATAGCGAAAACTTCTCTGATTAATGCAATGAAATAATAACTTAATTTCTAAAAAATATGTATTATATTACAACTGCGTGTTATCCTAAATAAAATAAAAAATACCCTCACCAACTTTATATTGAAATTTGATGA
This sequence comes from Halesus radiatus, assembly GCA_022606495.2. Lineage (NCBI taxonomy): Eukaryota > Metazoa > Arthropoda > Insecta > Trichoptera > Limnephilidae > Halesus > Halesus radiatus. The sequence goes on along the minus strand of JAHDVE020009143.1, from coordinate 89,903 downwards.
GACTAACAGCTGATGAGAAAACCTACTCAAAATCGATTACAAAAGGCGATATAATGAATTTCCTTGTTCCGCTTTAATTCTAATATTTTATTGATTTTTGTTAGAATTTATTGGTTAAAAACAAAATAACATAAATTTGAACATCGTGAAAACATGCAATTAAATCTAGTTACTTTACATAGGTACTAATAAGTTAAATCAAATTTTCGGGGCGTTGAGCCCTAGACTGATTGCAGCTTATTGCCATTTTTGACCTTTTTAAAACTGAATATTAATTTAATTTTTAATCACTGGCAAAAACTTTGTATATTGGTATAAAGGGTATTTATATATACTATATTCACTATATTTTTGTAAACAATCTTAAATAATGAAATAAACTCCTATCTCAAATTAACCTTAACATACCATCGAAACGTACTCGCCATACCAAACTATTTTACACATTAAACAACAAAACAAAAGCTGCAGCAAATTTACCAATTTCCCGTGTTCTCCAAACATTTAATAATCTTATTCCTAAATCTCGATATATTTTTTGACTCCCTACCGTCAGTTAAGAAAAATATTACTCCTAACATCAATGCGCAATCACAACTCTCCAGTACATAGCACTGTTCAGACACATAGGTACGCATGCACGCTCCACACACACACACACACACACACACACACACACACACACACACACACACACACACACACACACACACATACACTTATACAATTTTTTTCATATACTTTTTTATGTTTACTATGAATCATTCAATAGCATTGTACTAACCCCGCATGTAAAATGTATGTAACTACTCACAAGATAGAGACATCATTGGTATCGATCGTTGTAATGATTTTCTAAAGCTTTGTAATTTGTACACCACTCATTTTAAACATGTACTGTTTATTACTAAAACAAATAAATAAATAAATAAGAAGCGATTAGAATCACATAGAGGATATGCACAAGTAATGAAAAATTAACAATTACGACTAATAAACGAATAGACAGTGATAGACAATCATACCAACATTAATATTAAAAAAAATTATAATATATGTACAAAAACTCAAATTTTTTTCCGGCTTACATTCAGAATAGAATTTCTGCAATTTTTTTTGATGCACAATTTTTTTTTTTAAACTCAAGTATTAATATTTAAATGTGATGGAATAATTCGCAGGAAAGTAGTAATTTCTCTCTTTGGTGCTGTCACCTTCAAACGTCGAAAATTAACGTCTGAAGTCTCTGGAGAAAAGACGGAGACCCCGAGTCCCTTCAACAAATACGTATGTTATTTCTGTTAATAAGATGTTAGTAATTAGAACATCATCAAAAGGCACCCAGGAGAAAACACATTAACAAAGACGACTGTTGGAGCTAATTCTAACCCCGGCCTTTATTTAACCTTTTCCGTCCTATTTAAATGCAAAGCATTGGGTGAGGATAATCACGGAATTTAATTCAACGAAAAAATTATTAAATATCAAACAGATTGAACTCTTTTGTTCTTTTCTCGGTAAATACGTAGATGGATTGCTTGATGTTTTATGACTGGATTACGGCAGGAATATAAAACTAATGTTACGTTCCAAAGACGATTCACGTTTTCTTACAAAAATATCAAAAAATAATGAGACATAATTTACAAAATTCGTAAAACAGGGCGACATTTTTGAAGTGACTGAAAAACCAACAATATAATTATTATTCAAAATGTCCATCCTCGTGGGAGCTTTGTGTTCCTTTATAGTTGTCAAAGAGTTTTTCTTATTTATTTATTAATTTAGATGATTACGGAATTGATGAAGCATTTCTAAGATTAAGTAATCAAAAACGAAATTTACATAGTTTATAATAAATTATGTAAAATTTGAGTACTTAATCTAATGTATATAGTATAGATTACCTAAATGTGCTAGAGACACTTATTTTATATCTTCACTATGCAAGGTATCCAGAGGTAAAGTTCAGAAACTTCGAGAAGTTCTACATGATAATAAATACGTTAAAAAAATTTTTTTTTTTTGTATAAAGTCAGTATTAGGACAAAAAAATTGTTAAAGATGCCTCTAAAATCGCGAAAAATCAATTCCTTTAATGGCACATATTTAAAAAAATTAAAACAAAAATAAATAAAATACTTCTCCTCCGTACTAGATATTTACTAAACCTTGAATTAAAAAATGGATCATTCCATTTGGATGGGTATTTTGGCTGGATGGGTACAGACACCGCAGCCGTTTCACTTAAGTAATTATGTTAAAAGAAAATATTGGTTTTGTTACTCGACAGACCACAAATTATTTTGTTATATTTACTGTGTCCAAGGTACATTTGGGTAAAACGACAAAATCAAATAAATAAATAAAACATTATTTTACCTACACATGTACAAGTAATAGATTATAATTATGCAATATTTGTACATGACCAAAAAAGATATATCTAAAATTATAAAAAAATTCTACTGAAAAAAGCCTAAACCTCACATTAGAGCGCGCAACGTGTGAAACTAATTTGATAAATACACACCTAACAAAAAAATGTCCCAATTATTATTTTCAAATATGAGCCAAAATGCTAAATTAGGCAAGTTTTCAGTTTGATAATGCCTTCGGAAGGCGAAACAGCTATCGCATGTAATCATTATTACTTTTAAGAATAAGCATATAAGAACTGAACCGTTTTTTAAACTAAATAATAATAAAATTATTAAAAATATTTTGTGTAAACCATTTAAATTAATAAATTTAAATTAAATAGTAGGTTTCGCAAACTATTTCTTATAATTTTTATTAATAATAACACAACAAAGTAATATTTTATTTATAAAAAAAAAATCTAAAATAACAATAATATTGAAATTAGCTTTACGAGAAAATTGCGCGTACATGAAAGAAATTAGAACAGTTTTCATGCGGCGAATAATGTCGATTCATTTCTTAGGTGTAATAATTTTCTCTGAAAATATTCAGAACATCAGCATCCCAGTAATTCATCAGCAGAATTACTTAATTAAGTTATTACTTGAACTCGCTCAAATAATATAATGAACGTTATGATGTTTTCTTTGTGCTTTTCTTTTCCCTATGCCCCAGAGAACACCTTAGGCTAAAAACACCCCTCGTCTGAAACCCGCCATATTTTTCAACGTTGAAATAAATATTATATTGAATGCCTCCCTTAGGGGTTGTCGTAACTATTTAAAAGGGATGCCACATGATGGGCCATGAACTTTTTACTTTCCACATAATATTTAAAGCTCCGTTAATAGTATGGGGGTAGTTTTACTAAAAATAGTTTTAGTTTAGCGATGTTTTATGGGGTCGTCTGCTCTCAGTTTTAGCACGAAAGTTGGAGTTTTTATGCCTTTATGTTTCAGGTTGTTTAGGGAAATTCCGTCACTTCAAAAAATTGTATTGTGTATTTTATTTATTTTTTATAGAGTTTTCGTAAAGCTGTTTCGATGGGGTAAAGAAATTAAGATAATTTTTTTTATTAACCTTTGCTTTAAATATTTTAATTTTTTTGTGTTTACCCCACAAGTCTCACTTGCCTGAAGCGAGTGTAACTATGGCATCGCTTATTGGGATTTTTTGTGATGCTGAAATGAAAGGAAAGGGGGGTGACCGAAGATGGGGAAGAAGAAGATAGAATGTAGGTACCCGGCTATTTAGCAATGTCATACAGTCTATACTGGCTGAAAAGCTGTGCCTACCCTAAGAAAAACAAACCACAGAAAAAATCGATAAACTACTAATCAATGTGTAATTTTCCGTAACTTTAGGACAGTTGGCCACAACAATCTACGGAAAATGATAATAAATTGGGTATTTTCAAATATGCAATACACGATAATTTATACCCGAAATTTAAACAGCCTACCTTTGGTCATAGAGCATGCCACTGCTAGTCAGATCTAATCACCAAGCACATTAAATTATGCGATCTCAAGGAAAGTTTCGATTCTGAATCGTGGTCTTTCAGTAGGGCGATACTGAGAGTATCTACTACCATGTTTGATTACAAATTGTGTTAATCTGTAATTACTATTGATTGTGATGTTATTTTTTTTTAAATCGATTTGGTTGCAATACCAGAGCTTGTCGACTTTTGCAGGTCAATGGGTCACGTTTTTTGTTTATTTTTATCACTGTTGGAAAGTTGAGTTTCCACAGATAAGATAACTGTGGCAAAATTTCCAACACTTTCATTATGTTTTGGAACAGTTGTGATAAGTCCACGAAACACGTCTTGTATCAAGTCTGCAGAACACGGGTTAAGAAGCGGGGAATTATTGGTTTTGTCTCCACTTTCTCACGGAACTCGACACCTTTTAACAGACTTCTACTTGTCACCAAATAATACGTATTATACAACAGTCAGTTGTCTTTATTATCAGGACGAACAATTGGACGTGAGTAGATACCACAATGTACGTCTTGTATATTGCGCATTCTGTCACCTCTGGCAAAGCGACCACCATGCGGACGAGACGTACTAGGAACCAACTAAGTCTCTCGAGAACCTCCTCTGGGAGTGTTGAAGTTTATGAAATTAAATACTTCACATCATCTTCGAAGAAAGTGAATAATTGCTTTGTTATGCGTCATTGAGGGTAATCTTGCTGTTAAATAGAATCACTTCGGATATCGACATATTTAGCATCAATGAAGCTGCGTTTAAACATATAGTTGTATGCAATTTACTGAGATTATGTATGTCTACCTTCTCTCTTTTAATTATAATTATTTTTTATAAGTAATTATTTTGGATGCTGTACATCCTGTGTTATCTAATAACTTCTTTCAAAATGCCTTAAAATGTAAATTTTGATTTAAGGAATAAAGAATTGAATTGAATCACGATACAAATAGTATAATAACAACTATCTAACCCTGTGATAATAATAATAATACTGCCTTTTTCCAGAAGGTTTACAGGGGTAATGCAATGCAATAGATAAGAATAATAACACTGAAAAAGAAATAACAATACATAAAAAAGAATAAAATTATTAAACTGTTAAAATTTCATGAAATAAAAACGCTTTACGCTGCGAAGACGATCTGTAACGCAGATCATTTTCCACTGATTTGAATTATACATGGTATCCGGAAACTAGTGGTGCACTCGGGAAACTGGTGAATCCACATCATATTTGGAGTCGATATTGTTATAGATATACCTTTTTTTATTTGAGCTTTGTTTTTGAGTAAACTACGGGGTTACTTTTAGACGTTAATTTTATTTTTAAAGCCTTGAAGCGTAGACCTAGTTCCAAAAGACGCAGAAAATGAAAAGAAAAAAAAATGGATATCCTCGGAACGAAAAAAACAAGCATTTTTGGGTTCTTTACGTGATTCACCAGTTTCTCGCTTGTACTACTGGTTCCCGGACACCGTCTATACATAAACACAGGTGAACATGTCAAAATATTTTATATAAAGCCTGTACGGCATATACCATGTGTGATATTAATTTATTTATTTATTACTGATTATAAAGATAAAGGAACTCTTGTTAATTGGCGGCATGGTACACGTGATGTAATGTTATCCGTGTTATTTTATGTAAGTGATATAAGGATTAAATTAAATATAGATAAATCATGGCATGGTTTTACGACATTCAGGGTCGTAACAACCACTGGACACAACGTGTGACCAATGAGATAATGCCCCAGACAGGACAACGTGGTAGATACTGTCACTATCGTCCTGGTGAAAGACCACCATTCAGAATCGAAACGTTGTTGCTTTAAATAGCTTTAGCCGTATTTGGTGACCATATCTGAATAGCCAGGTACTTCTTCACTTTCCTTCTTCCCCTTCTCCTTTCGCTCCTCAATACCTCCAGCCTTAGAACATTCCGCAATTGGGGATGCCATTTTCCTCCGAAAATAAGTAATTGATTTAGCCAAAACATTTTACTACAAATTAGAATCGAACTCGAATACCTCCATCTCCGACCTATGTCGCTGAACCCTCAGCACCGACCAACTCTCCAAGTCTCCGCCCAAATTCCATTTCATACCCTCCATTACCTTAGTGAGCCGTCTTAAATATAAGATTGCCATCAGCAAGTGCCGCTAGAACATAAAACAAAGGTTAAAATTCTTTTTAATAAAAATAAATAAAAGCCCTACAGTAGCAAGCGGCTGCCCGCTTACTGGGTAGAGAAGATTATCTCCACATTTATGCACCTCTAACCACAGTTGACACACGATTCGGGGAGCCTTCGGAAATAAACCCATGTCACAGGCAAGATTTTACGAGTGGCACAAACAATTCCAAAACGGCCGGGAATCAATTGAAGACGATGTGCGCGTTGGACGACCGTCAACTTCCAAAATTGATGACAACGTCACAAAAATGAGGGAAGTGTTACAGTCTGATCGTCGTCTCAGTGTCCGCTTAAGAGCGGAGAAGTGCAACATGACAAAGAAACGGTGTCGCGAAAGGATTGGCTGCGTTCAAAAGAAGATCGCCAACACCTGGATTTTGCATCACGACAATGCCCAGTCACACTCAGCTCTCGTTGTCCAGGAGTTCCTCGCTAACCAAGGCGTGGCACTGCCGCAACCGCCGTACAGTTCCGACTTCTTTTTGTACCCACGCATCAAGCGAAGTTTAAAGGGACGCCATTTGGAGACGTTGGATGGTGTGAAAACTGCTTCGACGCAGTTCCTTAAGGGGTTTCCGTCTCCTGCCTTCCAGGGTGCCTTCCAAAACTGTAAAAAACGCTACAAAAAGTATATTGACGCCCAAGGGGCGCATTTTGAAGAATATTAAGTGTTTGCACGTTTATTGGCAATAAATTGTATGAAAAAAAAATCTGTTCGGGAAAGTATGTCTATAATTGAAGATGTATGGTCAAATTCACCAAAAGTAAGAAAACATTAAGCTCGGGCACTTGGAAACACCCACGACATACTTCTATCGGTTATCTCTCCAGTGGTAACAATCAATATAAACGGGAAAGGTGGGTAGAAAATGATATTATATGAAACGGACTACGTGATTAATAGTAATTAACCTGTGTCAATTGCAGATATTCTATCTGTTTGTTTTTTTAATGGACAGGGAAAATCATTCAACAGTAATAATAGGTTTGAATTACTAAAATAGGGAAGTTATTCAAGCACAATTACAAGAAACAAATTTACTAACGGAAGCTTTAAGGTGTATTTAGGATAATTAATAGATATAGAGACGAGAAATTAACTTCATTCAAAACATTTAATTTCAGCCAATTTTGTTATTGTTATTATAATTATTATGTGACAGATTTTTCATACTTTTACAGTGCAAGATTTCACTGAATAAGTATGAAGGTTATTTAAAAAGTAAATAAATATCTACTATTTTAAAAATTTCTTTCAAAAGCACCATTCTTCTTATCATGCTGTCCTATGTTAGAATATCCGTTCTGCCGTGTGGAATCTTGAACAAGTCGCGGCGACGACTACAACTGAAGTTTTCTAGCACGAATAAACCGCAGCTTTCCAAGAGAAATGGGGTATCAATAAAGTTATGCACTATATTAAAACTAAGAAACTTCTGGTTTTTAGGCGAATTGTATTTATTGTTTCAAGTTAGTCCATATGGGGCATAAACCTCGGATAAGTTCCATGCGCTTGTATGTAGATATACCTGATGACTTTCTTCTGGATTTACTCAAGCATATTTATGTATTACTTTTGATATTGAGTCTATGTCCCGCGAGCGTACTCGAGATTACTTCTTATAATGCCATCAAACATGGCTATCTTTGCATCTGAGTCAGAAAACTGTTTTGATGATAAACCCCAGGAGTTTGTAGCAAGCTGACGTGAGCCGTAATATGTGTTCCGAAAACGTTAGTTTGGGATCAAAGAAAGACCATACCAAATTTTTTTAATGCTATTAACTCTGGATTAAGTTCACCTGTACTAGTTATGCTGTACTAAAAAACTTTGGATTTCTGGGAGCGGATATTATAGATCATTATTAAACTTTTTATTTTACTAAATTCTAATTATTTTTCTCTGATCATTTTGATACAGCATTATGGTCAGATTGCATTTATAAGCAGTCTTGGTAATAGATTATTTACAACAAAAGTTTCACCTCATCCGCAAATAAAAGACATGGGCCGCACTTTACACAGATGGATATCTATAAGTATGAGAAACAGCAGAGGACCAAGGTTTGACCCCTGGGTAATACCTGACATTGCGTTTGTTTGGGTGCGCTTTAAGTTATCAACACATATTGGCTTCTATATTTGAAATGGGAGGTGAAAAATATGAGTATTTATTAATGGAACCCAAGTTTGAAGATTTCGTGTAGTAATACGTCATGATCAACTCAATTCAATGCTTTGGCTAAAATAGTATATACTACATCTGTTTGGTGTTTCGAGTCCAATCCAACGGCCACCTATCGCGAACATGTCAACAAATTAGATATCGTGGATTATATTAGATTAAATTGACTTAGATTTGGTACAGCTATCTATTCCTTCGAACTGTGGGAGAAGTATAGAGATTTCATGGTTACAAGTTGTGTTTATAATGAAAAGTCTGTAATTACAGTAAATAACCTATTAGGAGCTTTTCTGGCTTCTGAACTCCTGCAGCGCTACGAAAATATTATTGAAGGGGGGTAAACTGCGAGTATATAAGAACGTTAAATCACAAACGAATGTCTGCTACATTCGCCCATATTTTCTGTACAGTATTGTATCCCTCACGTAACACTTTGAACAGAAATCGAAGTACACATTAAATGTGTACTTCGATTTCTATTCAATTTTTTCATCTGGCAGTCGATGAAGGTAGTTTATTTACTTTGATCTCGATGAAGAATAAAGTAAATTATACACACCAAATACAAGTCGAGCTAAGAGTCGGAAAAGCACAGGAGTTTGTATGGAAAAATGTAAAAATACTTTAAAGATTAGAAAAGCTTCGAAAAAAAGCAGGGAAATGAAGTGATGGTTTGTTAGATAGTATATTGAATCAATTTATCGAGTTATTGTCGGAACCCATACAAAGGAAAATGATTCGTAGTGGAAGCGATATTTATAAAATGAGAAAATAAGTACCGCGTACAAAGGACATTGTTTTATAAATTATTGAAGCTTAATAACCTCATTGTAATATTTAAGAGAAACGGCTGCGTTGCCTGTTTTATACTCAACTTAATTTTGGATTTGAGGCCAAAATATCCATCCAAACTGAATATGATATATTTTTTTTAATTAAAGGTTTAGTAATTTTTTTTCATGGCCTGTACTATAATTTAAAACAAAAATAAGAAAAATGTTTTCATACGTACAAGACATTTACTAAACCTTTAATTAATAAAATATATGTATATCAATAGATTTAGGTATTTTGGCCTCAAATACAAAATTAAGTTTTCTATGATACAGGCCGCGCAGCCGTTCCTCTTAATCATCGAAAAATGAATATATGTAGATAAGTCAATAGATGTCCGATATAAAAAATGGATAGTTATATCCGAAATACTATTTAGATTGTGAATAAATTCGGGAAGATTCATGCAAAATATTAGCAGAAATATAAATATCCAAAATCAAAATACAAAACCAGAATACAAGACAATCAAATTGTATCCGACGTCCCGCCTCTCCCGGAATGTTATGACGCGGCACACTTGTGATTAAAATGTTGTATGTTTAGTTTGTAAGAATAAGTCTAAATTGTAAGGGATCGTAGGGAAGATAAAATATTGCTTCACTCTCCGCAAACGCATCCGATTCCCGATTTATTGTTTGTTATGTAACGGGCGGTCTGTGGAGAGCTTGTTCGGCCACAGACCGCTCATACTTAAATGAAATAAAAATGACAGAGCGAGATGACGTGGTGGGAGGGAGACGGTGATGTCGGGTAAACTTTCAAGGCGCTGCTCGATGCAGATTTTTGTATCGATGGCGCCGTGAGAAGCCAACTAGGCGCCCGGCGTAGCGCCTAGTTGGCATTTGTATACAGGCCGAAAAAGAGCAAATCGGTAATTATGTTAGAGTCAGTAAACTCATGTTTAGGTACTCTGTGAACAAAGTAAATTCAAAGTCAAGTCAAAGTCAAAGCAAATCGGCAGTCATCCAGCCACCCTCGAACCGACATCACCTCTGCTCCACCGACCGCTCTACCTCGCTCTTCTTGAAACTGACCTGCCTTCTTCTTCTCTGACCCCCGCTGACTCTTGGACCAACGCCCAAGGAACCAGACCCTCGCTTCATCACGGACAAGGCCCAGTCGAGCCTTTGCATAAAGCGTGTTTGTGCAAAGTATATAGGTATTTCGCAAATTACAAACTCGGCATCGTTCCTCCTTGCAAAAGGAACGACAGGTTGTGTCTCCCTCCCCTCCAGCCCACTTCGCAGATCGGGGTCAGCCAGCCCTCTACAGTCGTTTGTGTGCCGGAGTACGTCTGACACACAAATGATACCAACAAAACAGGACGTTTTCATTTGTTGGTGTTTAATACATTCTTTCATAATGTTTTGTTATTTCTAAGTGCAATTACACATAACAAAACTTATACATTCGGAATTTTGTTAATCTATGTGAATATAATATTTATAAACCGTAATGTAGTTCCTTATTCCAATTCAAACCAAATAAAATACCCATTTCACTCGAAGTCGATAAATAATCCTATCGTCTATGGTCGGTCGTAAAATAAAACGAATCTTATATAGATTTATGATTTATATTATCTTTATAGTGAGAATTCACGTAAGGCACAAATTACTCGGGTTAATTACCAATTCATAAAGCACGTGGGTCACATTAGATTTATAAAGAACCCAACAAATAGTCCTGATAAACAGTTCAATTGAGATACCTAAGGCGTACGTGTTGTAAAACCATTCTTTTTTTACAGGAGACCCTGAGGGAAATAATTTCCCTCAAGGCCTATATCATCTTTAGGGATGCTATGTGGAGGATCTTTTAGAGGATTGGAAGGAGTGAACTTGGGTCTTGAAGAGACCCATATTACAGGTTGGAGGAAACACAGAGGCCGGCCGATCATTCCACATTCATGGTGGAGAAAATCCAGAAAGAAAGCCTCTTTGACACTGCCTGCATTATATATTGCCATTCCGTTTGGTCAAAATGAAATGATGATGAAATATTTTTTTTTTTTAATTTTTATTGTAATAACTTTTTGAAGCTTACAAATCTCAATCTAATTTTTTTTTCATCGAAGATATTGAATATTAATCCTAGACTTAGAAAAGGTTAACAGATGTCCCATATAAATAAAAATCGGATAGATAAATTCATGACACTGTGTACATTGCAAATAGTTTCGGGTAGATTCTTGCAGTCAGTATAGAATGATAGCAGCCAAAAAAAGATTAATCGAAGATGATATTAACAGTTCTTAGATTGACGTCTGATATCGATAAAAATGATGTAAAGCAATAAGGTGGCTAGAGCCCTGATATCGGATAGACCGAAAGGTCCTGGGTTCGAATCCAAATGCGACCGTTAACTTTTTTATTTTCTGCTTCTTTTCTGTTTAATATTTTTATTCGAGATTTGTTAATATTGTATTCAATGATTAATTTATTTTTTTTATTATTTAAACTTTAAGGTCAATCGAGTGGTTTCTTTGGTAGAGCCATTTCAAGGGTAAGAAAAACGTAATAATCATATTATGAGGTGTGCACTGTACAATTCACAACTCGAAATAATTTATTTTTTTCAATTTATTGTAATAACTTATTAAAGCTTACAAACCTCATTGTAATATTTAATCATTAAAGTAGATAATATTAACAAAATTTAAATGAAACACGAACGCTAAAAAAAAGCAAATAAAAAAGGTATCAGTCGCATCTCTGAATCGAATTCCGGACCTCTGTCTTACGGTTGTAGCGTTTCATTTAAGATTTGTTAATATTTTCTTATTCAATCATTAAATAAATTTTTTTTCGACGCTATGCTTTTTTGGCATGCTTTCACGGTCCGCGGCGTTCTGCGGCGTTATCCTTAATAAACTCGACCGCTCTCCTGGTTTTCATATTATACAGGGTGTTAAGAGACGTACCCGACTATCTTAAACCAATGATTCCTGACCTTCTGGGGAATAAAAATGCAATCGAAATTTGCGAAATCACCGGCCACATTTAAAAAATTTAAAATGACGGTACATGACGGTTGGGGTCGAGGTGGGAGGTTGAGCTGTTACTGGGCTGAGTGATCAGTGACGATGTGTGATTTTTTTTGTTGTATTTGAAAAACATTTCACCGGAGACCAAAATATCATTCACATTTTTTTAATCCAAATAATGTCAGAAATCACTGGTTTAAATTCCCAAGTCAGGTACGTCTCTTAACACCCTGTATACATTTTTCGGTAAAAGAGTGATAAAAAAAGGTGTGCATAAAACACACGAAAAATAATAATTCAGGTAATGAAGCAAGGAATGCGCAACAGCAGAGAGTTGTTTGGCTTTCTATCTTCTCTGTCTGCCCCCGCAGTATAATGCCGTGGTGGTTAATTAGTTATTTAGAGTTCCAACAAGTTCTTCTCGTTATTCAGGTTTAATTCTCGTTCTAAATTCTAACCTCCAACAGCATAACTTTCAATGATTTTTTTTTTATTACAAAACCTTTGTAACTTTTTTCCACTTATTTATTTTCGACCGGACCAGTTTCACCCTATCACGGGTATCCTCAGACTGGTACAATGAATACTAAACCTATGGTATATATAGCATGGATGTCGGGAGTGAGTTCCCTGCTTTTCTAATATTATTTTTATTGTTTGAAATTTATTTTATCGCTGACGGTACTGTTTATTGTGTTTTTAAAAACTACTTTTGGGTTGGTTTATTATTATGGTATTACCTTTGTTAAACTTCCTATGTATATATATATTTGTATTAAAAGTTGATTGTTTCTTACAAATAAATAAAACACTTAAAATTTCCACTTCAGCATAGGTATATTTATTGTTAAGGGTTATTAATTGGAAAATGTTATTTAAAATATGGTCGCATGTTAACCACACGAATATTATATTATAATATTTAAGTTCGTAGGCCTCACCAAATGGTACAGCTCTTTACTTCTCTGTATTGTCATCCATTCTAAAGAAAATAACTATAATATTGTTTACTTTAGCCTAAGCCTGGCTAACAAACAGTAATCTTATCTTTTAGGTCCAATTTGAAAAATATGCTAACCATAAAAACTGTACAAGGGGCTTATTAGGGTCTAAAAAATAACTTTTCAACCCTTACAAAAATCAAATAAAATAGGTAACGTTAAATTGTCAAAACGCCTCATTATAGCTGGTAAAGTAAGTGATATAACAATTGTAAAACTAAATAAACAAGTTATAAAAAAACGATTTGCCTTTCAGTAAATATGGTAGGTAAATTTTTTTCGGGGTATTTCGTTTATAAAAATCAAATAAATACACAATTAAGTGAAACGAAGAGTAATATTTACTTATATTTTATAATAATAATAATAATCGGATGATTTTTATAGCGCCGTTTTAGTGAAAAATCACCTCAAGGGCGCTGTACAAATCTTACTTCCTATTCTTACATTATTCCTATATTACATCTATTACATTTTTTTTTGGACAGACTATCATTATACATTATTTATAGACCATATAAAGAGATGCAGTTAAATTATCAAAACTAAATACGGCTTGATCTAAGTTTTCATACATGTTAAATTGAAAAAAAAAAGAAAGCTAATTGTATTTATTCCTTACGATATATATTGCAAAACGCTAATACAAATGATAGGAGTTATGTGAAGTTGGGCGGCGGGTGAGGACGGGGGCCGGGGGAACTGATCCATATCCATATCCAATCTTCTTTGTCTTTGTTGGTGACGCCCCTGGGCGGCCTGACGGGACGCTTGGTGTTGGTCTGCCCGTACGCCAGGTAGCGCTTGTCGGCCGGCTTCAGGATCTGGAAGGAGCACACCAGCGTATTTATGTATTTATTATACGCATTGAAAAGCCCTCACTATACTATTATCTATATTACCAATGGTATGGTGTTATTTGAGTTTTTTTATTATTTTATTTTAATTTTATGGCGTAAACTGTGCCTTATATTATAATAATACCATGGTAGAACGGCTATGGTATAATGTTGATTAATTAATTGTTGTTGGTAATTGATTTTTTGCTGTAAACTCTAGTTTGCTCTCAACACAGGATTTCCTAGCGCGACAGGCAAAGTATCACCACCTTTATATCATAATGTTTTTTTATAGTTGAATGTAAAAAAAAAAACTAATTAAATAACCATCACGCCGAATGATGCAAGAATTAAAAGAGGTGGGTTTGGGCACGAAAATTAGTAATCTGAAAGTATATTGCCTGTTGTATGCTGATGATGGGGTGGTGATTGCTAATAGTATGGAAGATCTGCAATCCCTCGTATCTAGGATGAACGAAGTATGTATGAAGAATGAGCTAATGATGAATGCAAGTAATTCTAAAGTTATGGTGTTTGAAAGAGAGAGTACTAAAACAGTCTGCAATATAGTGGTGAACAATGAATACTTGGAGCAAGTCGATGAGTTTGTATATTTGGGAAGTATGCTCATGAATATTGTATGTCATAGTATTAATTTGCATATTGTATATATATTATAATAACAGATATAATATGTAGTATATCTGTTATTTTACAATTAGGTTAGGATAGTTAGTGTAAAGCGCACTTGAGGTGAACCTTCACAAAACTGCGCTATAGAAATTAACTCTTATTATTATTATTATAAGAGATGGAAAGACTGATAAGGATTAATATGAGATAATAATAAAAATAATTTCTTCTTTAAATTTTTTATTTAATATTTTAATTTTTTTTAAGCTTACCTAATTTCATCACTTATTGATAATTTTTATTATTGCTTGTAATTTGTTCTATTTTCTTATTATTTGTGTATACTTTTAATTATTTTTAGCATATTTTTTTTATCCCGATGAGGGGAGCTTTGTTTCTGAAACATGTAAATATTTACACATTAAAAGCAGTGGTTTAGTAATTCCTATTAATAGTTAAATTATGACTCCACAAAGTGATTTCGCAACTTTCCAAGAATTTTTTGTTTGTTTTTTTAAATATTATATTAACAAATTTCAAATGATATATTTTTTTTATATGAATACCACACAAGAGTCCCAAACTGCTCCCAAGATATATGAAACAGCAAAGATACAGAAAAAAATTAATGGTCACGTTTAAGACTCGGACGCAGGACCTTTCGGTCTATCTGGGACCTGCTCTCTAACCAATTGAGATAATGCAACTCCACTGCTCTCAATCATTTTAATCGATACCATACGAGTACTTAACTAAGAACTGTTAATATCGTCTTCAATTAATTCCCATGTTTTTTTTGATAACTCTCTTTATATATTGACTGCAAGATTCTATCCGAATTTATTTGTAATCTGGATAGTGTTTCAGATATACCCATCCGATTTATATTTATATGGAACATCTATCAACGTTTTATAAATGTTAATTTCTAATTGGTGTAACGTATTGAAGCTAAACCTCTTTGTATTTGAGATTTGTTAATATTATCTTCAATTATTCAAATATTACAATGAGGTTCATAAGCTTTAATAAATTCATTTTTTCCAATAATAATTGATATTTATTGCACCTATATCGTTTTAGTGATCATTGGTTTAATCACATTACTAAAAGTATTCGCAGAAAAATCGGATATATAAAATTGTTAACTGTCTTCCTGATTCATTACATGTAGATATTTACATATTAAATACAGTCTTTTTAAATAGAGATATTATTATTAATGTAATATTTTCATTATTTCGATTTGATAAATAATCCCTCTCCTTCATCCCTCTCCCCCTCAACCAAAAAAAAATCGTTTCTCCGAAATCCTACAGTGACATTACCCCTTAAAATATTTAACGTTATTACATAATTCAACATGACCAACGTGGCTAATAATTATTAATCTATTATTCTGAAACTTTCTAACTGTTGGTTAACTTGTGGTTCAGGTCCCAAATATGATATATTACGATCCCTTTGTGGTTTGCGGAGAATCTCCGACATTATATTCTCTCGGCATGTCCTTAGCTTAAGTTTATGAACAGACAGTTGTGTACAAAGTACATGTCCACGTAACACCCAATCAAGAATACGTGTTCAAGCTGTGTTACATAAACGAACACCTTACAATTACTTCTTAGACTTAGCTCCAGGGGTATAGAATTTTCAACAAGGTTTAACAGGAATGCTCTTTAGTGTTTTTTCGCCGTAGGTGTACTTAGTATAAATAATTTAGTATCTTTTCAACTGATGATATTTGAGCAATGGCGGCCGGTGTCATTCTCCATTAAAGGGGATTATATTATGATAACAAAACTGTTACATTTATTTGGGTGTAGGTATTTTCTTTCTAAAAATACGACAATATTTCCATGGCAATTTTTTTTCGCAATAAATCGATTCCACTTAAACGACGCCTTACCAAAAATAATATGTACAATAACAAAACTTTACATTAAAAAACAATGTAAAGTTTTTTGTTGTACCCAATACGTTTTTGGGTTGAAATTTTTGTTTTAAGTTTTCAATCTTATCGGTTAAATAGATAAACAAAATCTATCCATTTAAAAAAAAAATATTACGATCAATGAAAACAATTTTACCGATAATGTTACCAATAATATGTATACTAAGTAGTATATGAAAATCATCATACCTCACCATAAAACTAAAGAATAACGACTTGTTAAAAAAAATTCACAATTGCTTTTCCTCAATCGCCTAATTATGGATAACATTCTCCATTGTCCAGAATGTCGAAACTTGTTAGCTCAAGCCAGGACCTTGATATTTTTGGTACCAGTCTAATTAATTTTTTTCAGGCTTCAAGAAAAGAAAACTTTGAAGATTATCAGTTAGGATGTTTAAAATTATGGACTTTACCAAAACCTTGTTCAGGCTTTAACATGAGTATTTTTATCAGGGCTTCATTAATTTATTATGTATGTGCTGTTCGTTTTTGGACAATGGTCCGTTAATAGAAGAAGAAAAAAATGATAAAATAAAAATAAAAAAATTTATGGATCAATTGGAAAATCTCAAATGTCTTTTGTGCAGCGATTTTATTGGTGGATACTGTAAAATCAATCTATGGTCTTCCTCAATTTTACGACATTGTGAACCTTTTAGGTTGGAGTTCACAGTAACGTCCAATCTTGGCTCCAAGCCAGCTTGTGCCGTATATGGGTATAATGACACACTGCTTTGAACTCCGATACATTGTTTGGTTCCTAGTTTAATAGCGTTGTTTAAATTTATGAAGTCGTTCCATATTTATTGGAGTAATTATCACAAGAGCTTAAAATTCTAAATAGAAACTCAACGTGGAGTAAAATAAACAGAATTACCAAGAATATACATTGAGATCTACATGTTTTGAAAGCGAGCTTTTATTATCAGGGATATATGAATACTAATAATTTTTATATCAAAGTATATTTATAAAGTGGTGAATACTAAGTATATTTTTAAATTCATTGACATTTTTTTTATTTACTAGCTGATGTGTACCGGGCCTTTCTCGGTGATATATATATATATTTTTTTAAGAAATTTACGAATTTGTAAATTCTTGCTTGACCTTTGGGTGCCGTAAAGTTCATTTCATTTAAAAAATTTATAATAAAATCTAAAATGCTTGCGGAACTTAATAATAACATTGTTAAATTTGAATTGGGTTAAATTTTTAAAAAATTACTTATAAAATTAAGTTTTACGAAATAAAAACAAAAACAATTAATACTTACCATTTGAAATAAAATGTACTGTAAAGGGCGTAAATAAAAAAAAATCGTACAATAAATAAATAAATAAATAATCTCTGCATTTTTTATCTAGGTACATTGTGATTTTTGCTCACTTATCCTGATGAAACACAGGTTAAGTGAGTTTTAATGCGCTTAGTCGATTCTCTGTTTTCTGGCTATCGGGAAGAAGATACAGGATACACCCTCACGACGTATGCTTCTTTTACCAATTTCAGTCTTTACTGTATTCGTGCACAATTTGTTATATTGTCTTATGTATTGTTCATGTACTGGTAACATTTTCACAAATACTGTATTCGTATGTATAAGTTCATTTTGTAATTCATAGATTAATGGGTATATATTGTATTCGTACAGGTTTCTGATTTTCAGTAAGTAAAATTCTTTGTATAATTTTTTCGCGGGGATATCTGGATTATAATTAATTCAGTTCTTTTATAGCTTTATTCTGTACTATTTATAAATAGTTGAGGTATGTGATGTGTGTGTATCACTCACCTTAGAATTAATAGATTTGCCCTAATTACAACTTCAAGGGCTGTAGGCAAAGATCACAATGCACCGATTTTGGCACGGACTTTGATTCAGAACCGATCACGTTTATTTCGCGTGATTTTGACTGCGGTAATCAAATTACAAAATATTTACAAAAATGGTCAAACTATTTACTCTAACAAAATATTTAGTTTTGTAAACAAGCCGAGCCTTTTTACTTAGTTGCCTATCTCGCCTCCCGGCCCTCTTCTTTTGGTTTCTTCCTTAGTGTGTTAAGGTATCTCTATGTATTATTTGCTCTGTGGTGTGTATACAAACATTGGGATCATGAATTATAAAAAAAAGTCCTCAATGGCTGAGACATATCTCAGGTTAGCTGAGTTAATCTCATGTCATCGAAAAATAGGGTTTCTTTTTAAAATAAATTTTAATAAATATTTTCTACCATGTGTTTAAAAATCAGTGTCAAATTAAAGTTGGAAGCGTCGATATCTTGATTCTGCTCCACTGCAGTCACTCTCCCCTTTTATAGAAAATACCCATCGGCTCTCCTGAGAGCCGAGCTGCATTCCTTCGCGGTAGAGTCGTTCTTATTGGGTACGTTCTTATAGGGTACCCAGCGTACTTCTACCGCACTGTAAATC
Organism: Halesus radiatus; assembly: GCA_022606495.2. Classification (NCBI taxonomy): domain Eukaryota; kingdom Metazoa; phylum Arthropoda; class Insecta; order Trichoptera; family Limnephilidae; genus Halesus; species Halesus radiatus. The sequence goes on along the minus strand of JAHDVE020009143.1, from coordinate 70,902 downwards.
CGGCTAGATAGTTTGCCATGGTCAAGTTTTGTCCCCGATTGACGGGCAACCGCATCGCAGCCCTAATCTCAAATCCACTTCACTTGAATGCGGGTGTTTACAGACCTGCTGATTCACTCCAGTGTGCACGTTTATCGTCTTTACAACCCTGATCGTGTCTCCCAAGGCGACCGTGTTAGCTAGCCGCACTCATTCCCCGTTTACTTCCGCTTTTCGTAGTGCTGTACCTCCAACTGTCTAGTTGGGATGTGGTATGATTATCGCTATTCGATGCAATAAAACGGTAATTGTCTCGATACGACAAATCATACGAATAATCAATCAACATGCCTTATTAATGAATCAACTTCTCTTTTGTTATTAACGGTCAGCACCCAAAAAATACGGACTTTGCATATGGCTAACTCTATTATAAACTATTTTTCTTTAATCATTTTAGAAAATAATATTAACATAACCTAAACGAAACATGAAAACGGAAAAAACGACAGAAAATAAAAGAATTCAGTCGCATTTGGGACTCGAACCCACGACCTCTGCCTATCTGAGGCAACCGCTTAACCAACTTAGCTAATGAGACCAGTTCAATTTATGTTATCTTCATCGATATCATATCTCAAATTCACGATTTGTCAATATTATTCTCCATTTATAATCCCATATTATTGGCAACTATCTTTATAATGATTGCAAAGTTCTTGACGAACACAATTGCAAACTAGACAGTGTCTCGGATTAATATCCGAATTTTTATTTAAAGCAAATTAACAAAATAGTCTGACAAATAGTTCTGGTTTCAAACCCAGAAATATTGTTTCTGTGACAGGGTCCTACGGATAGTCAGGTTCTTTCAAAACCCTATTTCATTATGCGACAATTTCTTTTGTCCCTTACGGTACATAAATAGATAAAATCAACCATGGAAAAAAATAATGTACCGAAAGTTACATATATGAGGTATCGCAAAGCAATATCAGATCATTTTATTAAATACCTTAGTTTTCCTAACGCATCCCAAGCCAAGATCGTATTAAAATAAACACCTGAAATTACCCGACTGAATTTTTTTTTTGTTTGTTTACAGTACTTATTCATTCGGAAATGGCGATAAATATCACTCTCCAGCTTGCTAACTGAAGTAATACCACAAATAATGCATCTCTAAATTCGATACGGGTAGCTAGGATAATATATAAGGTTTAAAAATTTTAAAATCCTCAAACTGTAAACTTTAAATTTTGTCAATAAAATACATCCGAAAATGTCTGAGAGAGGTGCAGTTTGAAAATCATTGAAAGCAATTTTGAACATTTTACCTCAAATTCCAGTACGTATTTAATATAAAACTTTTGAAACATTATACATTTTCATAATTACCCATATAGAATTTAAAGAAAACACAATTTTTGATTATTAATTCTTTTTATTGGGATTTAAAAACATCATTTTAATATTCAATCATTGTAGAAAATAATATTACCATACCCTAAATGAAACATGAAAACGGATAAAACGACAGAAAATAAAAAAGATTCAAGTCGTGAGAGTCAATGGGAGTGAATAAAATCATATAAATATGTCGTCACAATGTGGATTAACCGCAATTTAAAAATGGTCTTGAACGCTGAAACAGCTGTCACAATAATTAAAATTAAAAATACTTGTAGAACTCAATAATAACATTATTAAATTTGATTTACATTAAATTTTTAAAAAAAGTTCGTTTCTTGGTATATTTTTTGTGGGGTTGTCTGGGTTATAATTGAAAAGTTTTTTTTATAACTTTATTCTGAATTATTCATATTTCATTCAAGTATGTAATATGTATGTTTTCTCATATTTCTATTAGGTAATTTAGGTTGGATTGGATTAAACTAAAGTATAGCTGATGAGAAGAGAAAGGTGGGAAAATACCTGGCTATTGAGATCTTGTCACCAAGCACGGCTTAAACCTTTATTTTTTTTAGTTTATATTTAAACAATATTTGTACACGATCATGATTGAAGTAACAATTACAGTAAATCAATAATTTATTTAGCGCAATTTTGTGAAGATTTGCCTCAAGTCAGCTTTGCACTAACTAACCTAACCTAATGCAATTAGAAAATAACTGATGTAAATAAAAACTATGACTTAAAATATTCATGAGCTAATTATAAGTATGAAGCATAGTATATAAGGAATTAAAGAAACGTTTCAATTCTGGGTGGTGGTCCTTCAGCAGGGCGATACTGACAGTATCTACCACCCTGGAGTATGCCGCAAGTTAACTATAAATTAATAAAAGAATTATAATTTATTTTGTATTCACCACTTTATTAATATACACATATCTACATGTTTCAAAAGCGACGCTTCCTTCATCAGGAATATATAGAATACATTTACAAAAATATCTATTAAAATACATATTAATATAAAATAAATATATATTACTGGTGAAGAAAGCATCGCTTTCGAAACATGAAGATATTTGTATGTAAATAAAGTGGTGAATACAGGATAAATATTAATTCATTTATTAATAATGACGCCACAGAGTGAATACCAATATTTTGAAGAAATTACAACTGTTTTATTTTAACTTGTTTTTAAAAAGAAAGTCAAATATTCTCGGGCTACGAATAACCTGACAATATTTGAAAATCTCCTACTACCATCACCGTAAGCGGATGATGTTGCTTGTGTCGTAATGGAGGAATTAGCCAGCCGAGGAATTGAACTCACGACGCCTGGGTGAGACCCAAACGCGATGCCCACTCAGTCAGTGACCGGTTGTATATTAAATTTAAGTAAATAAAATTTACTAAATAAAGAAAAATTAATTATATAATATCTTTACTCCGGAAAGTGGAGGGAATAATACCATCCCATACATAACCATTAAAATCAGAGAAGTTAGAAAAAGTTTATCCTAATGAAAGATTATCTTCTACACTTCTCCGCTAGTTAAAAAGTTTTGTGGCATTGCTTAATACTCTGAAACTCTTCTGACCACTTTCATCAATTAAAATAGAATTAATTAAACTAAGAGGATGCATAGATAACCCAAAATTCTCTTAAATGATAAAACCTCCAGCTCGCGACATTTCATGGCAACATACTACCCTAGCGCCCTCTAGCGGCCCAAGTTGTAAGCATTGTTTTTATCGTACATTTTAATAAATTTTCTGTGAAATATATTCTTAATAAATTATAAAAATCGAAAATTTTAATTTAAAAAAAAGTAACCCATATATTGTTTTACCACTTTTTTGCTCATGTATACTTTGTCATCCAAACTTTTAAAGGAGGCTATTAGGACTGATTTAACTTACAATAGCAATGCAGACTGGAAGTTTATTGCCCGGGCTGCTAAAGGCGGTAGTGAAGCATGTTGCTAGTATTTTGACAAAGCTTTTTTTTATGTTAGTACCGCACAAGAGTCCCGGCTGCTCTCAACCGCCTGAAGCCAGTGAGACTATGGCATCCACAATTACTGTATGTTGTGAGGCTGAAGGTTGCGGGAGGGGGGGAGACGGGGAAGAGAGAGGTGAGGAAGCACCCGGCTATTCAGATTTGGTCACCAAACATGGGTAAAGCCATTTCAAGTAACATATCGATTCTGAATGATGGTCTTTCACCAGGGCGACACTGAAAGTATCTACCCCTCTGGAACGTGCCTAAAATATATTATACATTATTTTTAATGAACAAATTATGTAATAACACAAATTTAAAAAATTAATTTTACTTGCGCACGGCCGGATTCGTAGTCGAACAGCGTAACCACTCATCCGGCCGTCAGCTACGCATTTAATAAAATATCATAAAGCAGCGAAGTTTTAAATGTTAAAACAATCATAATAGCCTCTCTTATATATATATAGGTACATGAGCAAAAAATGAGTGAAATCATAATACATGTAGGTTACTTAATATATATTATTTGAATTTTCGATTTATATTATTTATTCAGAATATATTTCACAGAAAATCTATTAAAATGTATGGAAAAACCCACTTTCGCCAACTCGCACCAGTAGGGGGCGCTGGTGTAGCATGTTGCCATCTCAATGTATTTTCAAATGTCAGGAGCTGTGCGCATTATTATATTTCTACAGTATTTGATTAAACTAAATATACCCTCAGCGGGGATGGCTTAGTAATAGATTACTCCAATCTATTCCAGTAACATGATTCGTTTGTGGACAGTGTTCACTTTGCGAACGAACAATTAAATATTCTCCATTGTCAGTCGATGGATGTCAAGTAGGTTAATTAATCCTTGCATCTAACTAATTCCATTTTATATTTATTCCACGGATTGAACAAAATACCGGGCTGCTTTGTGGCACCGGTATTATGCTTTTGAGCCAACTTTTAACATGTTTTATTGTGAGCACTGCAAAAGAGTCCCAACTGCCAAAAGCTAGTATGACTACGGCATCTCCAATTGTGGTATCTGTGAAACTGAAGGGAGTGAGGAGGGGAAAACGATGTGCAATTGAATGATTGGAAGTACTTGGATATAATTATAATATTATTTTATAATAAATAATTAACGTAATAATTAGTCACTAGCAGATTAAAACCCGCTGCTGTGGGTTTTCACTGCATTTTTGACATTGTACACCCCGCGATGATAAAACAGAAAAGTTTTGAACACACTTGAAAAGGACACAGTATGTTCATCGTTGTACGAATTAATTCTTTTGCGTATGAGGGTAAATTACCATTTGTACTATTCGCGTCTTCACGGCGATTAAGACTCTAGGATATTAATAATGTAAGATTATTATATTTATAGTCATTAAATATTACCATATCATAAATACGTGAACATCTCGATACAGGTTTCTCCTATTGAGGCGTTCGCGAAACAATATTACATATTAATATTTTCCTGATTGTGTATAAATAAACATAAATTAAAACAAAAATAATTTCAGCGCAAGCATCACGTCTCTGGAACGAACTGCCCTCTGACGTACGGAATGCTCCCACAAAGCACATTTTCAAGGCTAAAAAGTGAAGAGTTTTTGTTCTTCTTTTCACCAGCATAATAATGGTTCATTCTCATTCCATCCACTTTATTTCCTTCCTTTTTCCCTTCCCTCCTTCATCCTTTTCTTACCCGAGACATTTATTTTTAAATACTTTTGTATTCCCGTACAAATAAATTTGTTTAACTGTTTTCTTACATTAAGTGTGAAAAATTACACTGTGTGGAGAACACTGCAATATTATTATACTTTATTTTCCTATTATAGGATGGTTAATTCATAATAATTCCACCAATAAAAAAATAAAATAAAAGATGTACATATTTAGTATGTAAGATAATTTTAAAAAATACCCTTATAACTCTAAATTTTGCCACCATTGTACACTCGTTTGTAAATGCCACGATCACACAATCGGCCATCCTCCCAACTCGAACGTTTGGGCGATTGTGTAGAGGGGTAGGTCGAGCGCGTTGGATCAATGTTGGTTCGAGTATGGCGAGTTGGCCCGAGATCGCTCCGCTGACGAACTAGATTGGCCCAACCTTCAAACTAGTTGACCGAACTCGCACGAACTGGCCTCCACATATTGGCCGTTCAGTGTGAGTTCGGCAGGCGATTCCGACGGACGTGCTGCGCGAAGAATAAAACATGATTGAACTAGTTTTATTTTTTTATTTTTTTTCTATTTTTGAAACTGTTTGTACATGGTGGAATTCCATTATAGTATATTATAATAAAACAAATATAAAACTTTTTTCCAAGTGGAAAAAAGTTTTATATTTGTTTTATTATAATAAACTAGTTTTATATTGACGAAAAAACACTCAAATATGCAACTAACCCCCAAATAAATACTCAAAAATGCATTATGCATATTATGCAAATAATAATGATAAATTAATAATTTGTATAGCACCGCTTTTCAAGGGAAATCATCTCAATGACGAAATGCATGTAACCCGATGTATAATCGGGGATAGTTGTTGTATTTTTTGTGCTGCAATCTGACTAAGGCTCTGCGTAAAAATAAAATACGGAGTTAAAACAGGCACAACAAAAACGACAATTATTGATTGGTGATTTGATAATTATTATGATTATACTGTAATATTGATGTGCCAAATATGTCAACAACATCGAAGTATTTGTTCCCCAGATGTTGAATCTGTCGCATAGGGGAATAATATTGCGATGTTGAAGTTGAATTGTCACAATAAAATAATAGGCACTGTCTTGTCTGACTTAACTATCTTAAATAAACATATTAAATCGCAAATAATTGTAGGTTCAGATAATTTTTCAAAATATAATGTTTAAATGAGATAATCGTAGTCTGTGCATTCTCTAGGAATACCCATTTTAAAATATACGTATCTTAATAACTTACGTTGGATTCTTTCAATAGAGCATGTAAGAACTTCATAATTCGGAGACCAAACTGTGGAATTTTATTCGATATAACTCCTCACTAGTGACATTTACCATATTTTTGAAGTATTGATAATATTGAAGTCACTCGATACTCTTAAAATAAAGCCCTAAATTTTCAAATGTTTATTAGATGTGTTTATATGTTTATAATATATTATGCGATAGTTCTAGGCGTATGAAATCGAGAAGGAAGATGGGCATTCATTTTTATATTATATTGCTCTCACAAACAAACTCGGGGGTGATAAATAGTGTGTGCTGTTTGGTAAGCAACCTACTTATATTTCAATATGAGAAATAAAGGCGTTATATTTCGTAGCTTATTTTCCTTCGAGGGGTGTTCGATGTTTACGAGGGAGGTGGTCGATAAATCTTCACGCTTTCGCTGAGTCATTATTTTCTTCTACTTCTCGGAACACGGGGTATTATTTTCTTTGAGAGCGAAATGTTGGTCTAAATGTGAAATTAAAATTTCAAACAGAGGGCGCTTTTTAAAGAGAGGTCCTGTTTGACGTAGCACTGGTTTTACTGTCCAGTAGTTTATTTTCAAGGTCAGTAAATTTCGAAACTCTTAGGTAAAAATTTTTTTTTCTAGATTTTCGCAATAAGCAAACACATTGTGGATTGACGTGATCATTTAAATTAAGAGACAATTTGTTTAAATCCACTTTTATTTTTGTGTAAATATTGGACACTTTTTGATGTTTGTAGACGTTTTTAGACGTTTTTGGACTTTTTTGAGGTTCTAAGACGTTTTAGAAAACTTTTGGATGTTTTTGAATGTTTTAAGACGTCTTAGACGTTTTTGGACGTTTGTGGACAAGTTTGGAATTTTTTAAAATCTTTTCGTTGACTAGTTATGATTCGACTATATCTTCTTCACGACTTAAATATACCAAAATATAATTAAGTTTATTTTAAGTCCTGAAGATGTTTCAGTTGAATCGATACTAGTTGACGTAATTATACAAAAATAAAAGTGGATTCAAACAATGTGTCGTTTCAATAATTTATTTTTCTAATTTAAAAAGTATTAATATATGGAACGAGTAATTCAGCCTCATATCTTGTTTTCTATAGAGTTATACACAAATTTATAGCTACATAGCTCGAGCTGAAAAATGTTGCATTGACCTATCTAGTCTAGATATAAAAGCAGTTAATTCAAATTTATTTACGCCAGATATCACCTTTCAAGCATTTTTGATGTATAAATACACATACCACATATTTTTAATAATTGAGAACTCCCAAATCGAAACACAAAAGTGAAAAGAGAAAAATAACTGTAGCAGCTAGGATTCTAATCCAGGATCTCATGGTCTATCTGGGACCCTAATCGATCCAGTAATTTTTTATCGGTATCATAATTCGATTTCCAAGAACTGTCCATATCATCCGCAATTAAATGCCATATATTTTTTGGCTACTATCTTTATACAACTCTATTGGCTGTTATTAATATTATCTTCAATGACTAAAAATATATTACGATAAGCTATTCCATTTAAAACAAACTATGTGCTTTGCGGCAAAGATTTTGTATACGAGTATGTATTTTAAATTTTTAATTGCAATAACTTATTGAAGTTTATAAACCTCATTGTATATTACACACATGTATATATATATTTTTAATCATTAGCATAATATTATAAAATCTCAAATGAGATATGAAACGGAAAAGACACAGAAAATAAAAAGGTAACGGTTGCATATTTGACTCGAACTCAGGATCCTTCATTATATCTGGGACCAGCACTCTAACCAATTGAGGGATGGGAATTAATTGAAGATGATATTAACAGTTCTTTAATTGAAGTATGACATCGATAAATTATATCGATTAATTAATATCGATTAGCGTAATTAGTTATAGCGCTTGTCTCAGTTGAACCGAAAGGTCCTGGGTTTGAGTCGAAAATGAGACTGTCACCTTATTTTCTATGTCTTCTCCGTTTCATATTTCATTTGAGGTTTTTTTAATATTTTCTCCAATGATTAAAAAATGTATACGAGATACATACATTTTTATACTCGTTCTCTTTTTAACATTTTATATCTAAAATCGTTTTCTTTTTAAATGATATGTTTTATTTTTTCATTACTTTTTTTATTATCTATCATCCTATGGAACGTATAACACAGCTTCTGGAATATGTTTATTTTTACTTATATTACTTAACTGTTTTTCGATTGTAAAGAAATCAAATGCAAAAAGTGAGTCGTTATAAAAATTCTCATAAAATCATAAAATAGAGTCTCACCCAATTTCGCAACATTGATGCTAAAATACGATTTGAAACCAAGTACGAAAATAGCCATCGATTATATTTTCATCGGTTTTATATCTCAAAAACTCATTATTTCAATCACAGAACTCGCGTTGAAATTTATGTAGCTTTCAAAATAAGGTCAGAAGGTACAAAGTTTTAGGGCCCTTCTGTTATACGACGCCCTTTATCGCACTGATTTGGACAGATGAAGGTCCGCGATAAGTACCCGAACCACCATAAAAAATATCGTCTGTTTTGGCGATACAGTTGATATTTCACGATTATTAAGGTTTAAAGGAGCAACTAATGGATGTCGAATAAATAAATTTCTCTACTTCCAACAAAATTGTTTATTTTGGCGGGATGTATCGGAAGCGTATGTATTAAAAATAAATACCTGAAAAAAATAATAAAATACTTCAAACGCGAGAGTCGGTTTTTCTATTGAGTTAGAATTATATTGTTAAAAATAAAAAACGCTCTTTGTAATTTTCTTTTAAGCTATATCTGTATTTTCATATATATTATATGTAATTATATCTATAAAATAAAAACGATCTCATATATATCACTAAACTGAATGAATGAACAGAAAAAAAGTATTGGAGGAGTATTTTTTTAGTAGAACTGCCTAAAAGTATTTGATCGAGAGATGTAAGTTCCAATCCATAATAAGTTCAGTTGAGAAAAAAAATTACCTTCGAGAATAATAGTGAAAATCGCAATATCAATTTTTTACGTGAGTTGGAGCGGAAAAATCTGTTTATGAGAGTTTTGAAAGTCGTTACAATTACTGATTTGATAACACTTTACATATCAATCATGTTTTCAATTATCAATTTATTTATAGTGTTAAGAATGTTCACCTCTAAAATGAAATAATCGTCTCTATTCTTTCCATATATATCATATAAAGAAGTGTTCCGGGAAGTTTTAGGTCAAATCTACAGTTTTATTCCGAACTTGATGAAAAATTGCGTACTGAACCTTCAAAACAAGAGGAAGGCCAGTATCTACATAAGATTTTGACTGACTACCCCCATCCCAGTTTCTCACCCTTTAAAGCAGAATGTTGGTAATACTTGATGTAATTTTGCACACTGATGACGTCCAAAAAAAAAAGGAAAACTACTGGGTTGGGGAAGAGTAAGATGTGTGGGTAGGGTGTGGATAGGGGTAGGGATAAGGATAAGGGTAGGGGTAGGGTTAGGGTTAAGAGTGGGGGTAGGGGTAGGGTTAAGGTTAAGTGTGGGGGTAGATATAATGGTAGGGGTAGGGGTAGGAGTAGGGGTTGGGTAACAAATAAATGCAATAAACAGAAGCAACCGCCACAATTTTTTTTTATCGGTTTCTTAAGATTAAAAATATATATATATATTTACTTTGCTACTGGTTTCAAGGAAGATGGTCTGATTTCCCTGATAAGGGACAACCGACCAATCAGAATCGATACGTTGCTCGTAAGATTTTAATAACGTTATAATATTATGTTTACCGTCCTCGCTCCTACACTTTCTCCTACCTATGTATGCCACACTGACCCCGAGCAGCTAGACCTTTGGTGCTGTATCAAAGGCTACTTATCAATGACTTTTCCATCAGTATCTTCCACCAAAGATAGTATAATTTTATTTTAAATAACGTCCTAGTAAATTATTATTGTCATTGTTGCAGAGTACCTGAACCATACGGATTGTTTCGGCGGGGTAAGCAGAGACTGGGATCGGTGCAATGACCATTTCCAGGAAGCGGTGCACGACACCAGTCAACAGGGGCATAAGCTGTCATACACGCAGAGGACTGTGGATATATGTTGGTAAGGAAACAAACAAATAATTCACTGATTTCATTTTAAAAATTTGCAATTATAGCAATTACATGTATAAACAAAGTTAATATAAAACTGTGTATTTGTATCCGAACCACGCGTAAATTGAGTTGTAATCCTACTAGATATAAAGTCATCCTCCTCAGAAAAATACAACTTAAAATAAAATAAAGATTTTTATTTACTTATTACTTATTATTTTTGCTTATTATGATTTACTTATTATTATTTACTGCTTATTATTTATCTCTTCATGTTTTTTTATGTTTTTATTACTATTTACTACTTAATTATTATTATTTACTCATTAATATTTCTTAATATGAAAAATATGTCACTCTATGATTGTCGCTAATTGGAGCCACCACAGATATTTTGTGGTACTTATTTTTTTATCATTGAAGAAGATAGATAATATAAACAAATCCCAAATGAACCACAAAACCGAAAAAACAACAGAAATTAAAAAGATTTCAGTCGCATCTGGGACTCGAACCCAGGACCTCTACCTATACGGGGTAACCGCTTAACCAACTAAGATAATGAGACCAGTTCAATTTACGCCATTTACACCGATATCATACTTCAAGTTCAAGACTTGTTAATATTATCCTCCATTTTTATAAATCCCATATTATTGGCTGCTATCCTTATGATGATTGCGAAGTTTCATCCCGAACTCAATTGCAATCGGAATGGAGTCTCGGATATACCTACCCGATTTTTATTTGTATGGGACATCTATTAACTTATTTTACAAGTCTGGAAAGAAATATACAATTGATTTTTTATAACTTATTGAGTTTGTAAACCTCATTGTAATATTTAATCATAGAAGAGGATAATATTAACACATCCCAAATGAACCACAAAACGGTGTAAATGGCGTAAATTGAACTGGTCTCATTCGCTACAGGATAGCAGCCAATAATATGGGATTTAAAATAAAAGAAGAGGATAATATTCAAAAGTCTTGAACTTGAAGTATGATATCAGTGTAGATGGCGTAAATTGAACTGGTCCCATTATCTAAGTTGGTTAAGCGGTTACCCCGGATAGGTAGAGGTCCTGGGTTCGACTCCCAGATGCGACTGAAATCTTTTTAATTTCTGTTGTTTTTTTCGGTTTCGTGGTTCATTTGGGATGTGTTAATATTATCTTCTCAATGATTAAATTTTACAATGAGATTTACAAACTTCAATAAGTTATAAAAAATAAATTGAATGGTACTTATTTTGGGTACAGTGAAATGGTTATTATTGTCATATATATATATATATATATATATGTACTGCCCAACTTACTGTAGATTTTATAGTTTAAATAGCTTTCTTGTTATATTTTTTGATTTTTTTATACATCGTTTTACTAAATTGTAAGCCCGCTCATCTCAACACGGGACTGTTCTGGTGAGATAAGTGGCTAATGTTTTTAATTTTTATTTTTTTCTTAATTTTATGAATAAAGAGTTTTTTTTAAATACTGATTTTTACAAATTGCAACATTAAATGGTTACGACCGAGTTTCAAATTATCATGGACCCATATTTTAATCCTCTGAGCTATTGAGGCAATCCATTGATCTGGTAATATCTATTTTTCTAGAACTAATCATTATTACCTGGCATCACTTCAGTTTCAACTCTCCTTTTTGTCAATTAAAGATTTAAGGAAACCTGAGACAAACGATATAATATTGATAATAATGGAAATATTTGATTGTTACTTTAACATTCGTTATTTTAACTAACTAACTAACCTTCACACCGTTTAGCTGCAGGGGTAAACAGATATGACGGTCCGCAAAACAACTCAATGTTGCTTTATTCACATTTATGCATCGTGTCATACATTCTCTTCTATGATTCCAACTTCTGACATATTCCGACTCTTTGAAGTCTTTGATTATAATGATCGTGCCATGTCTTGCTCGGGCGTCCCCGGCTTTTTCTTCCATTCACATTTGCGTCATACATACTCCTTACACTGTACATGCCCAAATCATATAAGCGTCCCTTTCTTAATCTTACTCATTACGCTTATATTACCTTTGCACTCTTTACGAATCTCAACATTTTATCGCATCCTTCCTCTGCCAGTCCCATGCCTCACTGCCATACATCAGGGTTCGTATCAGCACTCTATTGTGGATTGCTAGCTTAGCTATTTTATTTTTACATAATACTTCATTTTGGCAAATGACAAAAGATCACTGCTCAACAATATATTCCGGAGCCGGGCTGAAGCTTATTTTTAGCCGTACCTCTAAAAATCAGCAAAAGTTACATAAATTACATAAAATGTCTACGCTTAAATAAAAAGTTATTTATGTAAAATTTATTTATGTGATGCTGTGCGGCTGACTGTGCAGTCAGCAATAATTCGCTACAGAACTTCTTGAAGCACTGCAGCAATGTCGACGTTGAAATAGATAGCGGTATTTCATTCCAAAGTTTTGTTGAGGAATAGCCGTAACTACCCTCAAATATAGCCTTTCGATATCTGGGGAGAACAAGCAAATAGCCTCTTTGGCGTGTACTGCATGTACGAGAATCACGGGACCACTGCAGTTTATCAAACAGATAGGTAGGAACCTTCGAATTCATAGAATTGCATATTTGACAGATTTGATGTAACTTCCTCCTGTTCGACAAACTTAGTTTACTATTCCGATAAAGGTAAGGCGAGATGTGCTCGCGTCTCGGGACATTATATCAATATCGAACACATGCATTTTGGGCACGTTGCAATATGACGTATAATTTTATTTGTTTATAATTTGATGAAAATTTGAATGCTCCACACCTTTTGATTAAAATTATTTTTCTAGTTGAAAATAGTTTTGATTACCTATAGGCCCCGAGGAGAACAGTTTTCCTCAAAACCTATGTCATCTTTGAGGATGCTAGATACAGGGTCTCTTTTGGGAGAGGAAGAATTTTTAAATTTATTTTTTTATGCGAGTACCGCACAACAGTCCCAACTGCTCCCAACCATCTGGAGCCAGTGAGACAATGGCATCCCCAATTGGGGTATGTTGTGAGGCTGCAGGTAGTGTGGTGAAATAGGAGATGAGGAAGAGGAAGGTAGGGAAGTACCTGGCTATTCAGATCTGGTAACCAAATACGGATGAAGCCATTTCAAACAACGTTTTGATTGTGAATGGTGGTCTTTCACCAAGCCGATACGGAAAGCACCTACCACTCTGGAATGTGCCGCAAAAATACCATATCTTATTTTAAATAATACATTGTGAAATAGCGCAAATTAATTAAATAAAATTTACTTGCCCATGACGGGATTTGAACCCGCGTTCTACGGATTCAAAGCCGAGGATCGTAACCACTCTACCACGCAGGCCTGGACACTAATTGAAAGCGATTATTTTCTCGACACCATAAAACAGCGATTATGCACGGCAAAATATAAACGACAAAAACCACATGTTTCCAAAGCTAATATACTACAAAATTGATATGCTTTTGTTTTATTTATCCAGAATTTTTTTTACAAATACCGTGATCCCGAAAGCTGATTTTCGCAATGTCGATCCGACCTGTTTTCTGAAATCCTAAGCGACGCTATTACAAACGTCTCAGGAATGTTGACTTTTCGGTTGAACGACTTACCCCAAAACCATTTATTTTTGAGGATAATCCAATGGTTATAGCATAACGGGGAGCACCCAGATCAAATTCCGAAGATAACAACTGGGTGCGGAGTTGTTTTGAGGCCTTTGAGTTTGATGTTTGAGGAGTATGAGAACAGCACAATCCCATTAACCTCGAAGAGGTAGTGAGTGCTACGTAAAAGCTATAATGTGTACTAAAATCTACGACTATATGGAGATACTTAAAATGAGGATCTTCATTCTGTCATTAGCATTTCCTCCGTATTTGTTCATAAAATCTGGAACGTTCCTATTCAGCTTTCAGATTTGGGAACTGCTATGTTCTAGCTATATTAAGCTGCAATTTATTTCCTGAAGCAGTAAAACCTCTCGAATGCGGAATTTGGAATGTTGAAAAATTAGCTATATTGTCTGGATTTTTAATGACTTCGGCTTACAGCGTAATTTCCACCTTGATTATAATTTCAAATGAAGAATGTTGAAATTTGGGCGAAGCAGCGTAGTAGCCTTAACTAGGTAAAATGTAAAGAAAACCAGTTCAATTGTTAAAAAAAGGTTTAGTACTGATAACATTTTTGGAAAATGCTTCCTCCTTCACAGAAAATATAAAATTACACCGCATTCGCCGAGTGAAAAGGGACACAATAGAAATCTATAAAATTGGGGAAACGATCTGCTATTCAACTTTAAAACTTTGCTAGCCATCTGATCCACCTCTTTGGTGTTCAGCCTAATGAAGTGTTTGGCGATTATTGTTATGTGTATTTGTTTATTTACGTATATATGGTATGTGGGGTATAAAGGGGAGTGCCGCAGTATTTCATGAAGGTAAGAATAGAGTAGATTAGTTTCCCACTCGGGAATGCGTCAGAGCGTGTCTAACTATCTCGTGTTTAATAACCTATGGATACCAATGTGTTCAAGCAATAGAAAAAAAATTAAAAATAATAATTACGTATCTTCAATAGGAAACATTTCACACAACTTCCCGTTCGCGCATGCGTCGATCTGTCACCCGTCTCTATTATAAACTTTTCGTGAACTCCTCACTAGGAAAACCTGTAGAGATGTGTGTATTTTTTTGAAAGTGGTTTATAAACCTTCACTCAGTCTTTAGTCACATTTTCACGAACACTAATATCAGTTTCTTTTCCAGCGCCAGGTTCGCGTTCAACCGCTGCATCGCGCACGCCTCTCGCGCCAAGTGCACCCGCGACGGCGCCCTGCTGCTGCGCCGGATCTCCGAGACGCTCTCGCACGACAGCCGTTGCGAGCATTTCCACAGCGCGCTGTGCTCGGCGGGCGGGCTGAGGCTGCCGAGCATCCACATCCTACTCTTGCACGCCGTCGTGCTGCTTCTGCTTAAAGCGCTGAATTAGAATATTATTTAATAGATTTGTGAAATCTTATTGTACTACCGCTGAGAGCTCCGTTGGAAAATACCCATTGGTTTCGAGAGTTTCTGAAAAATTGATAAATGAGTTAAAACGGAGCTATCAGTGAGTATGTCTGTATCTGTGCTATGGTGGCAATATGGCAGAATCCAATTTCTTACTTTTTTGTATGTTTCTTACGAAATAATTCCACATTGTAATTTCTTCGATGTGACATAAGGATGCAATTATTACATTTACAATGTAATATTTGTTTCCAGAGTGGTAGATTTTCTCAGCATCGCCGGGTTGAGACCAGCAACATTGCTTGAAATGGCTTAAGGCATATTTCCATCGTCCAGTTCATTAGTCAGACACCTCCAAAAGATTGAGTTAAGTATGCAGTTATATGCATAAATGTACCCTGTATCTGATCCAAATTATAATGCACATACACTTGAAAAGAATTCAACGAAATCGTGTCTGTGAAATGTTGTCTGCGTCACTAGTGGTATATTTCAAAATGGCCTTCTAGTGTACCAGGTCATTATGCCTCCTTGTATTATTTTATAACACTCCCGCTCACTGATGCGAACATCTGGAAAGGAACAAGCAGAGTGTATGGAATAATATTAAAAAAAACGTATTTCTCTAAATAATCCTATATATTAGAATTATCTTATACCTACGAAAATGATCTATATTTCAAGATGAACAATTGTGAAAAAATGCCAAGCGTATTTGATTTAGTATGAACATTAGCAGAGAGTCTTAAGGGGAACGCCTGCGCTACCTGTTTCATACAAAACTTAATTTTGAATTTGAGGCCAAAATACCCATCCAAACTGAATGATATATTTTTTTAATTAAAGGTTTACTAAATATCTAGTACGGATGAGAATTATTTTATTTATTTTTGTTTTTAATTATAAATTATATTTACTAAACCTTTAATTAAAAAAAAAACATATATCATTAGGTTTAGGTGAGTATTTTGACCTCAAATCCAAAATTAAGTTTTGTATGAGACAGGCCGCGCAGCCGTTCCTCTTAAACGTCGAAACATATGTCATACTTGCAAAACTTAATAATGACATTATTAAATTTTATTTACATGAAATAAAAAAAAAATAGTGGAGAGGCCTAAAATTGCGGATGTTAAAAATAAATCTTCAGTCACTCTACCATGCAAATTTGATTTTCAGTATACAATGGAGTTATTTTGAAAATTTGCCAACAAAAAAACAGTAGTGCAAAGCGAATTTTATTTAGTATGAACATTAGCAGAGATGCCTAAAATTCCAGAGGCAAAAAATAGATCTTCGTGAAAATTTAATTTCCAGTGTTCAATGGAGTTATTTTGAAAAATTGCTAATAACAAAAAACACTAATAATACTCTTAATGCTTCGAATCATTCTTCTTAATTTAATAAAATTCACATAAAACTCTCTTTCGTTTTCATTATTATTTCGAAATGAAATCAATATTAAACACAAACGTTTGGTTCATTAGTAATTCAATTCGAAATGATTCAATATATCCGGTTCATTAATCAGATATCTTAGAAAAAAAGCCCATCACTCAGCCCCTAATCCACAAATCTTGAGTATTTTTATCAGGACCAAATATTTAGATACCTATTCACATGATATGTCAAACAATATATGATTTATGGTGACCATTTAACGATTGCTTTCCCATTGTCCTAAAATTCAACATTTGGAGATCTCTGACTAATGAACTGAACGATCAATTCATTTAACAAATCTGAATATCTAGATATCTCCCAGCATTCCTCTACCATATATCTCCTTGTTTTCCTCTATTCTTTCACTTTCACAACTTTCCCCAAATTAAGAATGACATAGTTCTAATAACAGTTTGACTTTTTTTGGTCATAACGAAAACATAAATGACTTTTGAAAAAAATGATTAAACAAAATGTAAAATATATGTCTATTCTAAGAATAAAATCTATTAACATTAAACTGTTAACATTGCTCAACCAAATCAAATTTAAATCAAAATATCTGCTCTCTTTTGAAATTGTGTAAAATGTAGATAAGACATCCTATTGCCATCTCAGTACCTGTTGATAGAATATTATTTTTTAACAATGTAAATAGGGTTATAAATGGAACAGATTTGACCACAGTGTGAAGTCGCAAGATACGACGACTTGTCGATCGCTATATTTTATATGATAGGATAGTGTTAAGTTTACTGGAGGTTAAAATCATAGATATTTATAGTATTTGAATGTAAGTAATGTAATGTTTAAAGCTGATTTACGTAATTTTGTAGTAATCAGCCATCGAAACCTAATGTTAATTCAAAATAACATTCGTTAGCACAGGACTAGTAAGTTCGAATAATTCTCAGAGGTGTTCTCTTTCCAATGTTTTTTAACCCTGCTGCTTTTAAAACATTTCTCAGAGGGTTAAGAAGAAAATATGCGATAATATGTCAATAGCCCTGTCCGCACACCGCTTTCCTAGCGATCAAGGCAGTTCCAGTTTTTGAAGACATGAGTGCAATAACAGCGTATGTGAGAAAATATAATTTTATCAAAACAGCCCTCAAAGTATTTACGAAGGATTAAAGTGTCTATCTCATGGATAAAATATCTTGTTTATTTAAATATGTTATGTCTTCTTTATCTAACTTTTAATAAAACTCAATAATAAGCTCTCAATTATTTATATTCAAAAGCCTAACGGTACGTTGTTCTTGCATGATAAGAGGTGAAAAAAAAAATCGAATGGAAATCAGTAAGTTTCAAATATATTTTTTTAAAACTTCATTAATTTTACGTTCATCTTCTGGCTTCGATTAGCTAGTACTCTGACCATCACCATGATTCGCCTGAGCTTCAAAATCAATTATCTTTAACCACTTTAGCAATCAATTAACCACTTAAGCAATCGAAGTAGATCGTCTTTATTTACTGACCTCATCAGCACCATCTCAATTAAATTAAGATGGGTTACAGTTGTTCTTTACAATAAAATCTTTAAATATCATTTTAGAAACCAGATTGATATATAAAGTAATATTATGAATAAATTCAAATTTGTCATATACGAGTATGTCATGTTTTGTAAAGTCATGGTGTAACAATACTGAAAAATATAATCGAAGTAAAAACATGGTTTGTTTTCCCCGACACCCAAAATTGTATAAAAACCATGATTTAAGCATTAATTGTAGCAGTCTGGAGACAGCCGTCACAGGCTGAAACCGGTCATGGCAAAAAGAAGTGGAATAAAGTTAAAAAGTGTCTTTTATTTAATCATATGTAAAAATATACATATTAATAATAATAAAAATGTATTTAAAAATAAATAAAATAAACAATATTTTGGAAAATAAAATGTTTCGCGGGAATGACGTTCTTCGGAACATGGAAGACAGACTAACTGAATACTTTTTATAATCAAAAATGCTGACTTCCTGAACTGTCACTAGAATCTGATGGCATTTTAAATGACATTAAAAAATTTACGCAATAACAGCGTATTGACTGGATAGAAAAACAAGCTCCATACGGTCATTTTTTCATAGTTAAAAAAATCCATTTATTATAATATAAAGGAAACATAGAACATATTAGGCCATTTTACTCAAAAATAGCTTATATACAAATACGGTCTTATTACACCCATGTCTTCAATTGCGACCGTAACAATTTAACTATTTCGTGATACTTCCTGGCATTCGTCTAGATCATAGGATCTCAAAGTGTTTCGTACGGACCCCTGGGGGTCCACATGGATTTTCAGGGGAGGGAGAAAAAATGGGGGCCACGGATTGCAATCGACTACACGCATAGTAAAGCACCGTAGTAAATTTCGATCGACAAGCCGATTGCCCACTTCAATAGCAAGCAATCGCGTCCACGTAGGCATGTTCATGTGCAAGTTTATACAAATTTTCATACCAGCAATAATGCATCGCGCAGTTAATAAATACCACTTGATCAGTATTGTTCCAAAGTTTTGGGCTGACAGACTGGCAAGAAAAATTTAAAAAAAATGATTAACGGGTCAATGGGGAAAATTTTTTGGGAACCTACGGTGTAGGTCGAAGGTTCCCAAATTGATCGGGTCCATAAAGATTTGCAGGGGGTAAAAAAGGGGGGTCCACTAATCCAAGTCCATTTAGACTGCACGCAGGGTAACGCTGCGTAGCTGTGGTCGCTCGATGAGCCTACTACGCACTTCAGTCTTGTGATCAACCCTCTCATAAGATTACATGGAGGTATGAATACAAATTTATACATGTTTTTCTTTTTCACAATTGTTTATCCTACAAAAAATATCAGGCAAGATGGGGGGGGGGGGGGTCCACGGAAAACAAAAATAACGTCAAGGGTCCACGGGTTAAATATGTTTGGAAACCTATGGTCTTGGTTATGCGTCGCACGCCTCTATTCTAGGACGGAGCTATTGAATATTGTCGATGAGAATCCATCCTCGCTTTAAAATTGTATTGGGATATATCAAGTAAATACTAAAATGTGAGAATATCAAGAACTCGTCCCATATGGGAGATTTGTGGTGATACTATTATTTATCGGGGTAGGATCATTCCAGCCAAGTGGGATTTCAGGATGACTCATGTGATGGTGGATTTGCTGTGACGATATTACAAATACGAATAGGGTAATCAAAGTGATAATATTCAAGAGAATGATTTCCACCATCGAAAAAGCCAAAGTTTTTTTTGTGAATAAACTGGGTGTGACTTATTTGTAAGATTGGCCATATTAAATACACAATATGGTTACAAATTAGTAATTACTGATAGAAAAAGCTGTAAATCAAGTAATTGTAATATGATTCAATTGTCACAATATTATGAATTTGGTATCTTATTACCAAGTAAGCGTTGTATTATTGTCTTAACTAACTAACTAACCATCACGCCATTTCGCCGCAGGGGTACGCAAAGGGGACGGATCGCCAAACAACTCGATTTTGGCATACACTTCTACATACATTCTCTTCTGTTATTCCGACTTCTGACATGGCCCGACTCAAGTATTTGATTTACGTGATCATGCCATGTCTTCCTCGGACGTCCCGGGCTTCTTCTTCCATTCACGTTCGCGTCATATATTCTCCTTAAACTCCTTTCTTAGTTCATTTGCTCTACATGCCCAAACCATCTAAGCGTCTCTTTCATAATCTTACTAATTACGCTTACATCTATCTGCCTTGCATTCTTTACGAATCTTAACATTTTTCACATGATCATACATGGTTTTACCACACATTCGCCTGAAATATCTCAATTTTAGAGCATTCTGTCGACTTTCATCCTTCCTCTGCCAGTTTCACATTTCACTTCGATACATCAGAATTGGTATTGATACTTATTTTGTTAACTTCTGCATTTTCTTTTAAAGATTTCAACATTCGATTTGTCAATTTGGAAGAAATTCCAAGTACTCAAATTTGATTTGAGTTCTTTGAATTCTAAATTATAAATGAAGACACCTCTAAACTTATCGTCGTATTGCTACGTTTGTTATTTACCAAACCGGTTTCACCCCTATATAGTCATCTTCAGACTCGATTGTTCTACGGTGTTTTAGTACTAATATTTCAATGAATTTCCACCACATTTTAATGTATGAGAAAGGGGTAGAACCATGTTATAGAAGCATTGCAATGGCCGAGATTTGACTATTTGTACTATTTATAATATAGGAAGACAATGTTGGTGATATTAAAAATCTCAAAATACATACATTATTATAAATAAGTAGGAGAATCCGTTGTAGTATTTACAAAGTATTAAAATCACGACACAAATTTTATCCGTAACATTTATTCAATATTCTGTAAATAATTTACAGAAATATTACCACACTTTTTGTAAGGACGGAGAGAGGCGTATTAAGTTGCAAAAAAAATTACCGATATATTTTTTTAGCTTTTCATGGTAATCCTTTTTAAAGTAATAGAATATATTTATCTATTAATGTAACATTTTTGGATTCCAATTATTGTTGTTATTTTTGATAATCGGAAAATCTATTCTTGCTCTCAATAAATAATAAATAGATTCCTATAATGGAGAGTGTAATATTATTGTTCAATCTATAATTCAGCCTGGCGTCAAGATAAAGCCGCTCAATTATTATCTTGGTACATTTAATTTATTTTTTTTATTTATGTCTTGTAATGCCCTTCACAAAACTAAGGTTATTTATCCATTTAATAGAAGCGTTCTTCCTTAGCCTATTCCTTAGGTAGCGAGAACTATTCGTATATTTTACTTCCATTTTAAACTTGGCATTTTTTTTTCTATCTATCTTTAATCATCGTCGTTTAATAATTGCGATCACTCATAATAAACAAATTTATTATAATTTCTTCAAAAGATTGGTATTTACTTTGTGGCGTCATTGTTAATAAATGAATTAAAAATTACTTTGTAATCACCACGTGATTAATATACACATATCAACATGTTTCGAAAGCAAAGCTTTGATCATCAGGAATGTGATGTAAGAGTGAACAAATTATAAACATAAACAAAAATTGGATTAAAACAGGTAATAATTAATCAAAATTGTTAAAAAAATGTTATATAACATTGAATACTAAATTGATATTAGAAATTAAAAAATAAATTATTTTCATTATTAATATTAAAATGAAAATAAATTCAGGACATAGGTATTAAAAAAATATTTGATTGTTAATTATATTTAATTGACTATTAACACTTTTTCTAATTTCTGAAATTTCAAATTTTTCTAATTGAAAACCGGTTTTATTTGTACCTAATTTTTTCAAACCTTTATTTATATGAAAAGAATGAATGAAATATTATTAGCAAATATGTATTAATTTATATTAATAAATTGATGATTGCAAAGTAATTTTGAATTCATTTATTAACAAATTTATTGCTTACATTGATCAAAAATATGCATAATTCACTCGTTTACTGTGTCTGAGAAGTAAATTTCACTCAATAATTCCCACCATACAATTCGACGTCAAATTAAAAAAAAAATTACTTACCTCCGAGAAAAAATCACCACCCTACTGTGAAGACAAATGCACTGCTGAAGAAATAACTCAAGGAAGCATATTTAAAGAAAACTGGCGCAATCAGTTGGCACTATTATTTCGTTGAAAAATTAGTTTGAAGTTGAACAGAATAAATTTTAATCCTCGCGAAAGATGAATCAGCAGTAAAATATGAGGAATCGCATCTCTTTCTGCGTATTGACTTTTCTCTGGATAGTCGGACTCACGTATTTGGATAAAAAAATTGTTGTACGTTCACGGGAGTAATGCATTCACTCTAATACCATAATTGTGTTCAGCGGTATGCAGTTAAAGAGAGATGTTTTTGGTCTTCAGAGTGTACCAGCGCCCAAGATGCTATTTTTCACAAAAACGATGTTATGCAAATAAATGGTACAAAATATAATTATTATTATTATGGTTGAATTTTTTTGGCTAGTTCCCAGACTTCCTACCTTCGAGATATTTTGCAAATACGAACTAATACGATTGATGCGCCTTACCTTAGAAAATAAAAGAACGTGTAGATCCAATATAATTTCCATGTTAACCGTTTTTTCTGAGATATATATAACACCTTCGTGATAAACCCGGTTATTCTGCACCCTTTATATTATGTTTTATTTTAACTGTTAAAAAATATATTATACATTTTCCATGGAAACAGGCTTAAAAATGACATAATATATAAAAAAAAATAAATCTAAGAAATGGTGAATGGAGTTAATTTCGTGATTCTCTTTATTTTTATTATATTCTCTATTTTCGAGAAAGAATCTATTTATTGGAGTATTATCGATGTAGTACCATACTCCTACATTTTACATACAATATTTCCCAAAACAACAATTCTGGGAATCATACACTTTCAAAGCGTTTTTTGTTTGCTAACTGATGCTTTTATAACCAAATTTCGTAAAACCCGGAAACAAGTTCAATATAACCAAAACACTGTATTTGATTTTAGGAAAACCGGTATAGAATTCTTACTATTTCCGTTCGTAACATTAAAATTTGTTTCCGTGTTTGATGATTATCTAATAAAAATACGTAAATATATATTTTTTTAATTTAAGGTTTTTATAGTGACAGCTATTTCGGCGTTCAAGGCCATTTTCAAACTGCGGTTTATCCACACTGTGACGACTTATTTATATGATTTTATTTATCCCCCCCCCCCCATTCTAATTTGGACGAGTTTTTAAAAATAATGATTTATTATCAATAAAACCGATTTATTTAGAAAATATTTCAAATTCTCTTTTCTCTTAGGTTTTTACATTTATAATGTGTTTCCCCGTATTTAAATGATAATGTTTTCTTAATTGATCTATTTAAAAGTGTTATATTATTTTGATAATGTGAACATGTGTTACAATGTGGATTAGCCGCAGTTTGAAAATGGCATTGAACGCCGAAACAGCTGTCACAATAATAAACATAGTTAAATATTATTTACAGCTAATTTAAAAAAATAAATTAAATGCAGTTCAACGAATTAAACACAAAAATAATTAATAATATAAAATGGTCAATTTATCTATTGCGCCGTTTAATGACTCAAATCACCTCAAGAGGTTGGATGGATTAATGGTATGTTTATCTTAATATTGAATTAAAATGTGAACTCTGTTTTAAATTACCATTCGTTATGACATCGTTTATGATATTGAATTAAAAATTGTTTGGAAAATCCCTCCCTTGATTATATGGTGAATTATTTTCCGAAATTGCTATTGGTATTTAACTACATTTTTTGGTAATTTTGATTACATTAAACTGCGTTTTTGTTCGTCGGGGAATTTGTTTTAATTACAAGTTAAACTACAAATTTAAGTATTTTGTATTTAAAGAGTACTATTTTATTTTATTTATTATTTTGATGAAAAAGCTTATATAGAATTGTAGCTATTTGTGATTCAATTGATTTACTAGTACGAAGTTTTATGAAAATGTTTTTAGAAATGGAACGAATTAAGTCTGATGAATAAATATAGAATAATTTGTAAAATTTCAAATTAAAGAAAACGAGGTAACGTTGAGTTATAAATTGTGAGGAATTAAAATTTCCGATGGAAGAGTAATGGTGTGAACGATATAGAAAACCGAGTGTTATTGAATAAGGTTTTGTGGATTTTTGACAAAACCAAACCAAAATGTTGAGAAAAACGATAAATTTGATGCCGCCTAATTGTAGCAAAAGGGTTGCAGATGTTAAGGGAAAAATTATTGCTTTCTTTTACAAAAAAATCCGCTTATGGGAGATTATCTGACCAAAACGTTATATAAGGTATAAGGTCTTATTTTTTCTTAAATTCGTGGTTTGTTTAAGAGAGTGGTACCTTAATGTTAATTTTATATGGTGAAAAAATAACTTTTGTATTATAACGTATTTAAAATTGGTGTCATAATTATATTTAATTATCACATACTTTTCAAAATTTGGTCTAGCTTTATCAACTTTGTGTATTGTTCCCAAGATGGAAATTCTACGAAATTCAATTACTTATATAACGTACCTTTATAAATGATGTAGTTAAATATGTGTCTTTTAGTTTAACACTATTATTATTGTAAAATAAAGTATCAGAATGGTTTCCAAAATAATTATTGACACCTTTCTTATAGATTTTTAGGATTAAAGTATAAATAAATGTTAGCCACATTTAGAGTATCACATTGAATTTAATATTCACATTGCAGTCAAATTATAAAAAATATTTTGTTGGCATTTCTATCTTTCAAAATAACTGTAAATACCATAACGATTTTTCTTTAATGTGTGCATGTAAATAAAACGTTAGTTTATTGTACTTATGAAAATCAATGTATTATTATTTGTACTCAAAATTTTTGAAAATAAATTAATGTTTTTAATAAAAGTGTGTGTGTATTCCTTTCATAAAACCCAGTGGCTTTTTCAAATTTACAAACATATGTAAAGACATTACCATAAATTTATCAAATTATTTTAGAGCAACTTATTTTCTTCAAAACACTATTTTTAAATTTGGGAGACAGGTTTCATATGGGTTTCACCGCCCCAGGAACCATTCATTATATAACTAATACCTCTGCCAATGGATACTGTTTTTTTGTCGCGATGTTCATTTAATGTGTCTATTTTGAAGTATTGTGAAGCATGGGAATGGCAGAGGAAGGACGTCATTCGAACTGGGGAGATCTGTAAATAATGCAAGGCCGATGTGAGGGTGATGAACAGGAATAAGAATGAGGTGCTTAGATAGTTCGGGCAGATAAGGCGGACGGATGGATATAGAGTTCCAGGAGAATGAATAACACGCAATTGGATGGAACAAGAAGTTGGGAAAGCCACAAGAAGGCGTGAATCAAATGCTTAAGTCGGGTTATGTAAAGAGTTGGAATAAGTATAGACAAACTCCTATATGGATAGCAAACAACGCAAGAACTTCTAACAAACCTCTCGGAGGTACGGATATACATATTTAAATATATGTGGATGAAGCAAGACTGTTTGACAGGACGTAATTAGCTGTCTATCATTTCTGCCTATACTTGTTCATTATTTAGTTAGCACAAAGTGATAGTAAAATAAAGTCCAGCCGACTAAGCCAGCACGAATTTGTCTGCAAATAACGCAAAGCCACTATTTGAGGCCATAGGAGTAAAAGTAATAATAGAGCCCGTAATATTTTAATCATCGCTACGTTTGGCGACTTAGTAGGTGAGCCAAGTTAGTGGGGAGAGGTTTATCAAGGTCTCAATGACTTTTTAAATACCAATAACTCAATTTGAGAGGCGGTACCATAGGTCACCCGAAATGGTTCGCTACGTGTAATTGGCAGGGGTACCCGGGTTCATTGGGAGAGGCTTGTCCAGGTTTTGTCGGCGGATCCGTTTTCCCGCCGCCTGGTGGGTCGGATCGGAGGAAGCCAGTTTAAGGAAACCACTTGACCTCTCCAACTGGACTCTCTCGACCACCACCATGGATTAATACATCCCTTTTCACTCCTGGATGTACTCACCCTCAGATTCCTACCCACCCCTAATAAGTAGATACCATTGTCCTTCCCAGAAATTCTTCTCCTTACTTTTCGTAAAAATAGCCTCCACACTGCATCCCAAAAGATGACACAGGCCATGAGGAGGATCATTTTCCTTTCTTGGAACTATAAATGACTGAAAGATTTATCAATGAGAAACAAATGTTGTTATTTTTATAATAAATTCTCAGAAGCTGGGCGTACTGTACAGAGCCCGCAGATAGCGCAGATTCTGTGTGGAGTTACTGTAAAAAAATAATGTTTATTCAGAAATATTTATTGCTATCATCGGTAAATCAAAAAGGACGATTGAACAAATTCCTTAATTCTTCCGAATTATGAAGATTACGTAGTAAGCATATTCAATTTGCAGCCCTCGAAATGTTCCAAAAATATGTAAAATTTATTCACAGGGCAGGATTTAAGTGCACATTTTTGGCACACATCTAGATAAAATTAACAAGTTAGTGTGAAAATGCAGTTGGTGCCAAAAATTCCCGTTCCGAGTTCTACCGCTCTGCAGCCTACTATGTCCCCTATTGAAATAGCATGAGTTTTTTAAATTTATGTATTTTTAAAGCTTGGAAAAATCCGACCTCCGTAGCGCAACGGTAAGGTGTGACTACAAGTAGGATGAATGCGGGAATGCGGGTATAAAAAAATACTAAATGAATTACTTTGTGATCACCACTTTATTAATATATACATATCAACATATATTGAATGTGAAGCTTTCCTCATCAGGAACATATGGAATACTAAAAAATAATGATGTCAAGTATATACAAATGATAAAAATAGAACAAAATAATGTAAGAATAGACAAATTATTAACATAAACATAAATTGATTAAAGTGGGTAAGTAATTAATCTAAATGATAATAAGAAATTATTAAAAAAAAGTGAATAAAAAATTAAAAAAGAAATTATTTTTGTTATTAACATTAATATGAAAATAAATTCAAGAGAAGCTTAAAAAAAAGCATTTTGCTCAATATTATACACATTTAATTGACTATTAACACTTTTTCTAATTTCTAAAATTTCAAATTTGTTTAATTCTATAAAGGTTGTATTTGTATGTGAAACCTTTATTTATATCAAGAAAATCATTTGTTTCCAAAATATGGTTGGGAAATTCAGTACAATTATTATTACTAGATAATATTTAATAATGACGACACAAAGAGAATGCGAATCTTCCGAAGAAATTATAAAAATAAATAGTTTTTGTAGGAACCCCATTTCGTATGAAACTATTTCTTTCCTACTATCAAATACAATAGAAATATAATAATACGCGCAGCTCATGGTATTTAAGATGTTTTCAAAAAAAAAGTTTTTAAGTATTTAAGGTCTGTTTAAAGTATTTAAGTATTTAAGGTGTGTTCAAAAGAAAAGGTGAATTTCGAATTTTTTCGAAAAGTATTTATTTATTCACCAATATCCATTTTCTTTCCTTCAAAGTAATCCCCTCAGATATAATGCACTTATGCCAGCGCTTCTTCCAATCCTCGAAGCACTTCTGGAATGCGCTTTTCGGTATGGCCATCAGCTTGTTCTTCGTTTTTGACTTTATCTCATCAATTGTGGCAAACGCTTTCATTGGTCTCTTCAGTTTCGGGAATAAGAAAAAGTCGCAGGGAGCCAAATCTGATGAATACGGTAGTTGAGGCATGATAACGGTGTTGTTTTTGGCTACATAATCACGAACAAGCATTGATGTGTGAGCTGGTGAATTATCGTGATGCAAAATCCATGATTTGTTTTTCCACGATTCCGATCGTTTGAGCCGTATTGCTTTACGCAAACGTTGCATAACTTCCTTGTAGTATTCCTCATTAACCGTACGACTTGTTGGCAAGAACTCATCAAGAACTCATGATGCACCATGCCATTGTAATCGAAGAAAACAGTGAGCAAAACCTTCACATTTGATCGAACTTGGCGTACTTTTTTCGGTCTTGGCTCTTCTGGCCGCTTACATTGGGATGACTGAGCCTTGGTTTCGACGTCATAACTATATACTCACGTTTTATCACCAGTTATTAATTACCCTTTTGAGCAAATCTGAATCGTCGTTGACGTCATTCAACAACTCCTGAGCGATACTAACGCGACGTTGCTTTTGCTCAAAATTTAGCAATTTCGGAACAAACTTCACTGCCACACGTTTCATGCCCAAAACATACGAGAAAATTGCATGGCATGAGCCGATTGATATGCCAACATCCTCTGCAACTTCCCTAATAGTGATTCGACGATTTTTCGAAACCATTTTCTTCGCTGTTTCGATGTTTTCTTCGTCTATTGACGTGGTTGCATACATATTCTTTGATCCATTTCTTTCAAAAGTAAAAAAATCGAAGAACACACAAAAAAGTGACTAACTTTTCCAGTTGTCAAAAATAAACCACTAATCCAAAATGGCTGATAATGCTAACATATGATAAACATATGTGTACCAACATAACAAAACAAATCGATAATCGAATGTACACAGCCCGCGAAAATTTAAAATTCACCTTTTCTTTTGAACACACCTCGTACATTGAGATGGCAACATGCCTACACCAGCGCCCCTAGCGACCGAAGTTGGCGAAACTGAGTGTTTCCGTATATTTTAATAGATTTTCTCTGAAATATATTCTTAATAAATTATACAAATGGAAAATTGAAAAAATGGATTATAAGTAACCTATAAAGTAATTTTAAACCTTTTCCTCATATATATATATATATATATATATATATTTTATTTTTTTTTAAAGAGGCTATTTGAATTATTTTAAAATTTATAGCCTCGGCATTCGCGCCCTGTCTAAATTGTTTAATAATAAGAAAATAAAATATTTTTTAGAATGGCAATACTGTTTTTTTTTTTATTTATAATTTTTTTTTTATTTATTCATTTTATACGTTGGGTACAGAGTTTATATTTTTTTCATTTTTTCAACTACCAATCTAGGCACATGCCTGTATTATGGCAGTCGAAGTCAAAGTCTGGAAGCGGTATAGCCCGGGCCGCTAGAAGCGGTAAAGCAGCCAGTGTTGCCTTCACAGATACTTCCCCACCTTCCTTCTTCCCCATTTCCTTCCCCTCTTCGATACCATCAGCCTCACCACATACCTTTGGGGATGTCATAGTCTCACTGGCTCCAGACAGTTGGGATCAGTTGGGGCTCTTGTGTGGTAATCATATGAATAAATAAAATATAAATGTACGAGTATATATTAACTAATTTTTTCACGATTTACGACAAAACATTTTTTTTCTGTTGCTTTCGATAAATACTTGTATATTTGAATGATTTTATCCAATACATAAATGTATTGATGAGGGACACATAAAATATTACCCCTGTGTTTAGTATATTTACAGAGTTATTGAAATAATTAAAGATGATACGTCAGATCAGTTGACAGGACCGGCAGAGAAGGAATATTATTGATAGTTTATTTTCGAATGCGTCATTTACTTCTTCCCATAGATAACATAGTATTCATCACAAAACTGCGCTATATAATTTAAATTTTATTATTATTAATAAAATATATGGTTACATGTATTGTAACAACATAGTTAACGTTGTAGTTAAAGGTGATTTTTCACAAAAACGGCGCTATACAAATCATCCAATTATCATTACTATTATTATTACTCTTTCATTTAAAGCATTTCCCTGTGAATGGAGGAGTGCAGATTAAAGGAGTAATTTGTTATTAGTTAAATAATATTTATTTATTTATAATTTCTTCAAATGTTTGGTAACTTTGTGGCATCATTATTAATTATATAAATTAAAAATATACTTTGTATTTACCACTTTAATTAAAATATATAAATATTTCTCTACATGTTTCGATAGCAATGCTATCATCTTCAGGAATAAATGAATACTTTATTTATTTATTTATTATATTACATAGTACTATATGGACTTTTAGATATTTAGTTAATTACAATAGTCACACAGGTGCAAAACACATCACAGTAGGTACATACATAAAATAGATAGCCTTCATGAAATACAAAAACTAAATAATTCATTTGTATCACGAACAAATTCAGGAATAACATAGTGTAAGTACCATTCCAAATAATTAGCTACAGAGGCGAAAATTCAGAACATACCTCAAATTCACTGACACTTATACTCTAGGCACATATCTTAATAATTGTTTAGGATGTATGCAATAATCGTCTGTTTTATTTGTATTCCGAGCAGTTGAACTTATATACTATGTCTGAAAAAGTATTACCTTCTGCGTGAAGTCTAGGTACAAGAGAATTTTTGAATAACTCATACATACATACATACATCTTCTTCCCCATGTCCTACTCGGGTCGGGGACCCATCGCATCGACAAAGCGCCTCAGGAGTCCATGTCCTGTGCTACATTTATGGCATCCGTCCATAGTAGGTTCAACGTCTCCTCGCACAGCCTCTGGGGTTGCTTCTCCCGCCTGTATCTGGAGCGACCCACTGGACGTCTTCTGAATGAATCAGTCCTAAAATTATTGTTAAAATTGAATAACATTTTAGATCGAGTAGCTCTAGTTGGAATATTAAATTTACTTATGTTGGCTGTACCAGGGCTGTATATAATACCACGTACCACTAATGGTACATGTACAAGCATCTGACTATCAAAGAAATACATAATATATGTATATTAAGAATATTTTTTTGTTATTGGGAAAAAATTGCATTTTATATAATTAACGTAACGGTCTCATTAGCTTAGTCGGAAAAGCGATTGTCCGGTTAGACAGAGGTCCTGGGTTCGAGCCTCAGATGCGACTGAAACCTTTTTATTTTTCTGTTGTTTTTTCAGATTCGTGTTTCATTTAGGATGTGTTAATATTATCTTCTTCAATGATTCAATATTACAACGAGGTTAACAAACTTCAATAAGTTGTAAAAAAAAAAAAATTGGTAATATTTTGTTAAGAGTGTCTAAATATTTCTTAACAGAGTTCAACATTTGTATTTTCTCAGTAATGCTTCTGAATTCTTCCGGCAAATTATTAAAAATAAAAAAAAACACATTCTTGTATTTATGCATAGTACAATTTTTCGTTATAAATGTTTTTTTTTTCTTTTGTAATTTGCGTAATTGAATTTTTCATATTTATTATCACGCTACGGTGTAAATGTCACCTTCATAGATAATGCGATCGGATGGAGTAGGGTGTACTGAATAACTATTAGAAATTTGCATGGAAAAAGCATAGTTCACTTCGAATTTCGGAACACCGCTCATATCAGACGTTCCTGAAGTTTTTCAGACTATGAACTTCAGAATTTTCACTTAATCGCATTCCTTATACCTTATAATGATCGTAGATAAAGGTGGAAGATTTAACAATTAAAAATATTTGACATCTCACAAGAGCGGCCCTGTCTGTATGGACCATATACACGGGAACTATATCGCCACCCGGCTGGGCAGCGTTGTAAAGCAGGTTAAGGTAGGGTCTGTAGGAAAAGATTTATTAATGCAGGTCTTGTAGAGGCCTGAATTGTATGAAAGAGGAATAACAGAAGCTGGTAGCTCGTTCCACACACACGCAGACTTACGAGTACAGAAAAATTCTCGTGAAACTGACATCAACTGTGAACGAGTGGTCCGCTCGTGTCCGTCGAGTTTCACGTACGTGCACCGGTGCACCGCGAATCAATGTTGTAAGTTCCTTCGACCAGATTCTATTGAAATATCCGTAGAACAGACTGAGCATATCTACATTGCGCTTGTGCATTAAATTTGGCCAACGGTATGTTGATAACAGTTTGTCAATCAGACGTACCGCTCTACTTTGCACAGAATCAAGCAGGTTTATCATATAACTCCAGTCCCGTGGTGGCTCCTAAATTGAATTGTTGGACGTACTTGAAATTTGTACAGCATTAACAGCTGATCACTATTGAAGAATCTTTTAACCCAGTTTCCTCCAAGCCAGATTTACTAGGGCTTCGATGGAGCCTTGATACTTGAACTGGTCTTAAATACTTTCTCCAAGCATTTAAATGGTGTTTTTATTTGGAGGGTGTTTCCATAAGATTGCATCAGGCAGAATCTCCCTCTTTATTAAAATCAGACACGCTTGGGTTTTTGAGACCTTGATGTTGACCAGTATGGCTCTACCACAGGTACGAACTTTCTAAAGTTGTGGTAAACTTTTTATCAAAACTTCCCGAGCTATTTGGATATCAAAAGTAGGAGGAAGTTTGTCAAAAAGATAATCATCGTAACGGTGCACCAAAATCGTGCCAAAAAAAGATCGCTGATGTGCATCAAAAACAGCATCGGTGATAGCACGGATCCTTGGGGCACGCTCGCATTGATTTAGTGCGGAGAGGAAGAACAGCATTCAAGAACGGTCTGGATCGTTCTTCCCTTGATAAAGTCCGAAATTCAACTATGTAGTGTTGGGTGGATCCCTTATGATGGTAACGTCCCAACAAGCGCCCGGTGCCGGACCCTATCGAAGCCTTAGATTCAGCCTATCATTATTGTTTCAAGTATGAAGTTTGCATGCAACACACGCATTTGTCGATACCACCAGTCGATATTTGAAAACTACGAAATTTAAAAAAATATATACGAGTATATAAGGAGAAAGCAGAGACACAGACAGTAATTAATAAAAATATATACTTATTCAGGACAATTAGCCTAATTATTTATGATGGATTAAAATTTTAATTAGTATCAGATAAATATACCTTTACAGATAATTTTAAGATAAATTTAAACGGAATAATAAATTATTTAAAGATAATGTTACACAGAAAAAAAAGAATGTGCACTATGTCTAAATGAAGTAGCAACAGGTAAAAGCAACCTTTACAAATAATTTTTTAGAGAATTTAAAAGGGGAAAAAAATAATAAAAAATAGTGTTACACACAGATGATAAAAATAATACACAATATACGAACACTGGTATTTTTTTTATTTAAATATATTTTTTTATATGAAAACAGCGAGGACTAAACATACCGCGAGAAGTATAACATATATCGTAAAACAATGTTAATCCACAGTCGTTGCAAGGGAATGACATAATATTTGAAACCGTATACTTCAAATGATATTCTACAAGGTCTCGAGAATATTATACTTATATGATATAAAAGGTAACCGTAATATTATGTATGATACTTATGTATGTACCAGTGTTGTGTTGTCTCTGTGGCAAGTGTACATTGTGAAACTGGGAATTGTTACAAATTATACTGTATACCAGTGTCGGGCATTGCTATGTAACCAAGGATAAGCTTCAATTATTTCGATTGCAATTGATTAAAATATAACAATTTGTCGGCCATGAGGACGGTCGTTTTCATTATTACGTTCGATTGATTGTTGGATTTTGTTTAAGTGTTCATATCACAATAATCTTAGCCTTTATGGACTGCACGCTACTGCTGTGTACTGTTCCCACATTGGGTTCATTGAATTTTGGGAGTAAAATTTTCTGAGAATGTACGAAGAATAATATTATTGCCTTAATTGATGCTTTGCAACGCTACCTATATTGGGCAGACGGGAAGGGCTTCCTCAATAAGATTCAAATAATATATACGATGTTATAAAAATAAAAGCACTTTTCCAAAATTCGCTGAATATCTCTTAGTAAATAATCAGGTCCCGCTTGACAACAACGAGCCTAACCCTTACGTATATAAATAAAAGGTTTTAGATTAAATTAACTTAAATAATTGGAAATTAATAGACGGATGATTAATCCTAATAAAGCATTAATGAATAAAATAAGGAAAATTATTTATTCACCACTTCTCAGTATGCTCACACTACTAAAACAATATAACATACTTAAATAAATCAATTAAGGGGTAAATACTTTATAAATGTTAAAACCTCACAGAATAAATAATTTTAATTATATTGTAACTAAATCGGTTTTATCGATAATAAATCATAATCATTTTTTAAAACCCGTCCAAATTAGAATTGGGTGGAAGTAAATAAAATTACATTAAAAGTCGTCGCAATGTGGATTAATCGCAGTTCGAAAATGGCCATGAACGCCGAAACAACTGTCACAATAAACATAAAAAATGCTTGCAGAATTTAGTAACAAAATTATCAAATTTAATTTACATTAAATTATTCCATTAATTTTCCAATAAATTAAATGGTGTCCGGCGAATTAATAACAAAAACAATTAATAATTAATTTCTTATATTTGCATTCTCGGATTTATTAGAGATTAATATATTATATTATTTAATTTTCTTTGATAAGATCCTTGATGATTTCTAATTACTTTATCAACCTGATTTATTCCATCAACCGCACCGATCGACATAATCAACTGTACCGCAATAAAAAGAGTATTATCACCGCCGGGCTATCTTTATTGTGTCCGGGCCGGATTTATTGTGTCATTTTTAAAGTTATTACATCATTTTCATAAACGTCTTCTTAGGACTTTCGCACTACGCATTCATCTCCAATAATTTTCAAAAGTGAAATGACAAATATTATTTATTCATTAAAGATAATAAATTTCAAATGAAATATGAAACAGAAAAGATAGAGAAAAAAAATAAAAAGGTTCCTGTCTGGGAATCGAGATGCTATCGATACCTTATTTATTTTGTTTGTCTTTTCTATTTCATATTTCATCTGAGATTTGTTAATATTGTGTTCGATGATTAAATATTACGATGAGGTTTATAAGCTTCAGTTAATGAAATAAAATGAAGATGAATATTATATTTATACTACCTCTTGTAAATCTGACACTTGAATAAACGTTTTCCATGAAAATTTATGGGACCTTCACCAGATATTACAAATATACATACATACATCTTCTTGTCCTTATCCTACTTGAGTCGGGAACCCATCGCATCGACAAAGTGTCTTCAGGCGTCCCTGTCCTGTGCTACGTTAACGGCATCCGGCCATAGTAGATTCACCCTCTCCTCGCGTAGCCTCTTACGATGCTTCTCCCACATGTATCTGGGGCAGCCCACTGGACGTCTTCCCTCTGGAATAGTACTCAGAATTTTCAGTGAAATTCGACCTTCTGGCATTCTTAACACAGCCCGAGCCACCTCAGTTGCGAGTTTTCTAAGAATAGTATCAGTGGTTCGATGTTAATCTCCTCCCGAATAATCGAGCTTCTTATTCGATCCCATCTTATGACTCCTGTAATTCCTCTCAAAAATCTCATTTCGGTAGCTTAGGCTCTAGAACATGTATACTCATTCAACAGATCAGATATTATTAAAATTTATTCAAATATATTCATTGAGTTCACACTGTGTAAATGTGTGTTGTAATCATTCAAAATGTTTAATACAGTGCGACTGAATTAATATCTCCCCTAGAGGCTATTACAACATTTATTGGGGTTCTGAACAGAATTAATTTATTATCCTCTACTACTTAATTTATATTTCAATTTTGATACTTTCATTGCTTTCATAATTTCATCATGTAAATAAATGATAAAACTAATCGGCCCTCAAGCGTCAAGAGCGTAAAATGTTGTCAACTATTTAAAAGAAAATAATGCCAATAAAGTTTTTGTTGATTTCGCTCAGTACAGATATATGGTTGTACATGTTTTAAAAAAATACCAAAAAATAGAGTATGTTTGAGTAAAATATTGTATGCCTTCAGGAAAATACACAGGAATATTAATGAACAGAAAAAATAAATACTACGATATCCACAGTCTATATTAACATTAATAACAAATAAGTATACAATGTAAAAAGTCGTATTTAACAATAATTTATAAACTAGGAATACATAATAATTCGTTCATACTTTTTTTGAAATTTGACAAGATTAGATTATGGTCAAATACATCCATATCATTCAAGTATCTGTTACTAAGACTGTGTAAGTGCTGAATTGGGGAGTGCACACTATAGAAGGAACGGGAAATACATTTGTAAAATGTTAATGTTTGTCTTGTAGTTCATTTCGGTATGTACAGGTGGATTAAATACAGGAGTTCAGAACAATCGAATTTACCATTTAATAATTTTTATAAAAAGGTTAGGTCGTTAATTTTCCGTCTGTTTCCTAAAGTTGAAATATTTAAAATATTCATTAACGATGAGTAATTTATTTAAGAAATTAAACAAATTTCTCACTAAATGAATTAAAAATTACTTTTTATTCACCACTTTATTAATATATACATATCAACATGTTTCGAAAGCGATGCTTTCCTCATCAGGAATATATAGAATACTAAAAAAAAATTCAAGCACAGACAAATGATAAACATACTTGACATTAAACATATTTGTTTTTGGTTTAGTTAAGAGTTCTTAATATTACCTTCAATGGTTAATAATATTTTACTTTGTGGAGTCACATTTATTAAATTATTGACGGCCTCCATGATCGAGGGGTAAGGCTCTCGACTACGAATCCGAAGGTCGCGGGTACAAATCCCTACGTGCGCAAGTAAATTTTATTTAATTAATTTGTGCTGTTTCACAATTAATTAATTAAAAACAATATTCAGTATATTTGCGCACGTTCCAGAGTGAAAGATACTCTCAGTATCACCCTGGTGAAAGACCACAATTCAGAATAAAATCCGTTGCTTGAAATGGCTTTTAGCCGTGTTTGGTGACCAGAACTGAATAGTCAGGTATTTCCCAACCTTCCTCTTCCCCTTCTCCTTCCCCTTCCCAATAACTCCAGCCTCACAACATTTCCCAATTGGGGATGCCATAGTCTCACTGGCTCCAGACGGTTGGGAGCTGTTGAGACTCTTGTGCGATATTCATGTAAAAAAAAATAGCTGTGTTTAAAACCACTTTATTTGATATGTAAATATCTACATGTTTCAGAAGCAAAGCTCCCCCCATCAGAATAAACAATATACCTATATTTTTTATCCTGATGAAGGGAGCTTTGCTTCTGAAACATGTAGATATTTACATATCAAGTACAGTGGTTTTAAACAAAGTTATTGTTATAAATTTAATTTCATTAAAAAATATTAATCCTTTTCTAAACCACCTGACCAACCGCGAGTGATGAGCGGCGAGGCTTATGACTGTTAGTACAAACCTAATAGCCTCTTTAATACATTTTCTTGTATGAACAAAAAAGAAGTAAAGTCATATATAGGTTACCTAATATTTATTACGTGAAATTATGATTTCTATAATTTATTAAGAATACATATCACAGAAAATCTATTTAAATGTGTGAAGAAAACAAATTGTAAAACGCGGGCCACTAGAGGCGCTAGTGTAGCATGTTTCCATCTCAATGTATGGAATATGTCAAAAACTAGGCGTATTATATATTTTTAACGTATTTGATTAAACTAATAATTCTTTAACACTGTTAAGTAAGACAGAGCCGGGAATGGTATTTTTAAACAAGGCTTGCCGTGGCGTATTTTCGTGTACTTTTGGCGATAACCTTATTTCTCAAAAGCCTGTCATTTTTATCCGTCCCTTCACTACTTCGTAGGTTGCTAACTCAAGAAATACTACAAAGAATTGATTTGTTTATTCAATACAGATAGTTAGGAAAATGTATAAGATTTTAAAAGACAAAAGTCCTCAAACTGTTATTTTTTAAATTCTATGAAATACGTATCAAAATATCTGACAGTAGGTAAAATTGAATATGACTATTATTTTTTCTTTTTTATTTACAGACCAATGTCCAATTACCCAAAATACATAACACGAAATGAAATAAACAAGTGCTACAGAAAATAACAGCAATTCCACGTATGAAGCGATGTTGTACAGATTCAACATGATGAATATGAACAACATAGATAGATTTGAATTTAAAAACCAGGGAAGGCATTTTTGAACGTTTTTTGAAAAGATCACCTACACTTTGAAGATTTTTGTCTTTTGAAACCGTACCCATTTTAAAAACTATCAATATAGAATTTACAAATAAATCATTCATGGTATTTCTGGCCTCAGCAGACTACAAAGTATGTATTTTTGGTTACTGACCGTTTAAAAAATGAATAAACTCAGTGCTAAAAATTACTATTTTAATGAAAAATGTTTTTATTATTTTTATAAACAATAATTATTAGCCTAAAACACTCATCCAAATTGAAAAAAACCTTTCCGAGCAAAGATAAATGTCGCCGACGGGACTCGAACCCGCACCCTTCTGATTGCCGGTCAGATGCTCTACCATTGAGCTACGTCGGCTTATCGCTTATCGGCTTTCGAGTCCCGTCGGCGACATTTATCTTTGCTCGGAAAGGTTTTTTTTAATTTGGATGAGTGTTTTAGGCTAATAATTATTGTTTATAAAAATAATAATTGTTACCATTTGCGATATGCACAAAAATCTTGTCTTAAGTTTTTAAGAACTTTAGTTTATCAATTAATAAAAATGTTTTTGTTTTAAGCCACAAAGTGATTGCTTCCTTCGTTAAAATAAAAATTACTATTACAATAAGTAGCATTTCGAATAATTGCATTTTTAAATGAATAACTTACATTAAATTTATAGATAATTGAAATGGCATTATTTGTTTTGGTTGGTTGAATGTCGAGGCTGTAGATTGTAGAGAGTTGTGAATTTGATATTTGTGAACAGTTTTGATTAAATTTAATGATAAGGAAATGATAGCGATAACGCGTTACTGTGCTTAAACGAAGCGTAACATATTTAGATATTTTAAATTTATCATCTGCTTAGTTTTTTTTTTAATATAGTGTAACTTAAGCCACATCAGTTTGAGGTGCAAACGGAAGCTACCAACTGAAAAGTCGCAATTTCCATGGTTTATGCATAATTCATTGGCTATTCCTTTCCGACACTTCTATATAGTGCACCGATAAATTCTGACTTCTAGCTCTGCACACAAAGTGGATACTTTGAACTTTGTTCAGGGCTGGTTTACAAACACACGTTTGTTTAATTAAATCTTAAAATATAAATATATTCAATGCCCCATCAATTTAATAATCATAATGAAACTGCTTACGACACTTAAATTAAAATATGCATGAAATATAGTTCTGGTACTAAAACAGTATAATTATAAATATTAAGGTATTCATATGACTAATTGTTTAAAACTGTTATTGTCGAATTAAACATAAGTAAACACTTTGTTATAAACCACTAATATATTTTATTTTTCGTCAACCGGTTTCTCATAGCTCAAGCTTCGTCAGGGGAAATATAATAACTAAAAAATAATACAGAGTTATCGGTTGTATATAGTTACAGAATACAATAGAGTGAAACAGAGAAAATACAAAAGAAAGAGAAAATAGAACAAAATCTTAAAAGGGGACAACAATAGAAAAGTATTATGTGTAAAAGGGGGACAATATTAACACTTATTAATGATAATACAGAATACAAGAGTGTAATGGGAACATAATGAAGTCATTAAAGAGAGATAATCCTACAATATTTATACAAGAAAGACCAGTTATTAATGGAAAATAGACTACTTTATTCCATAATGATAATTAAATGCATGTTATTATAATGAGGCAACATAACATCGGTGTCCATAACGACCTATGAGGTAGAAATTAAAAATTGATATACTAGATTCACAGGAAACATGTTTAATATCGGGCAATATGATAAATTTGTTTGATTATTAAGTAGGTTATCTGCTAATTTTAAATATTTATTTTACTTGAAAACTTTTGATACGTATGTATATTTTGAAACAGTATAAAATATAAGAAAATATAATACAAAATAAATATTAAATATGAAAAAAAAAACCATAAAGTCGAATCCTGTGTATTATAATAGTTGTGTGGGAATTATAATACTCATAGTTTTTTTTATCACATTTCTATGGTTTATGTGAAAGTTTTCATTTTAAACATAAAATTAAGGTATTCGTTTTCTTAGAAAAAATGCTAGTGAAAATAAAAAAAAAACAAAACAAAAAATAGCATTATGTTATTATCACACGTATTTACGTAAGTATAATAAGGTTTTAGTTAGAGTTTTAGAATCACACATAAGTATATGATTCTAATGTTTTAAAAATAAGTTTTTATAAGTATGTAGTTATATAAATTGTGTTGTAAGTGTAATAAAAAATACGAACATAAAATGAGGTATTGAACAGTGTAATACATTGTTGGTAGCAGCAACAGGTGTAAAATTGTGTTGAAGTTTAAAAGTCAATAATTAAAATTTAACAAAAGTAAAAACACAAGAATTCTCTCAAAGGGTAAATACCATCAATGATTTTTAACACTTAAAATATATCTATTTCACTGTTATTCAGCCAAGATGTAATTTATATATTTTTTTTTAATTTCCAGTTTTGGTAAGAGGTTTTAAAAGGATGTTGTAAATTCCGCGCTAACCAAATATTCCATAAGAAAGAGATGAGTGAACTAGTTCATTATAAACAAGTTTCATGGATTTCGCATTTAATATGTTACTTTTTTCCTTTTTTTTAATGTGAATACCGCACAAGAGTCGCAACTGCTCCCAACCGTTTGGAGCCAGTGAGACTTGGCATCCCCGATTGGGGAATATTGTGAGGATGACGGTAGGGGGGAGGGAAAGAAGAAGGGGAAGAGGAAGGTGATTAAATACCTGGCTATTCAGAAATGGCTAAAAGCGATTTCAAGCAACGTTTCAATTTTGAATGATGGTATATCACCAGAGCTATACTGAGAGTATCTTCCACCCTGGAACGTGCGCAAATATACCATATATTATTTTTAATGATTTAATTGTGAAACACCACAAATTAATTATATAAAATTAATTGCGCACGCCGGGATTTGAACCCGCGACCCTCGGATTCGTAGTCGAGAGCCTTACCCCTAAACCATGGAGGCCTACGAACTAAATATTTTAATTTTCATTCTATTAAATATACATTTCAAGTATCTTAGTTTATTTAGAGTTTTTTTATAAGTTGGTCCATTTATGTTGACAATCTATATCTACGCTTAAGTACTTAATGAATTTTCATCTCTTCAGAGATTGACCACGTAATCGGGTTAAATTTACATAACTTCAAATAAAGTTCGGGTTTAGGAGCTGACGGAGGGAATAAAAATAGATTTATTCTTAATTTAAAGTATGCAGGGTTCTATCTAGCCACTTTTTGACAATATCAATTCATTTATAAGCCTTATTGTTTGTGTCTCACCATGTTTTTCCTTTAACTGTTATTATAACTGTGTCAGTAAATGAGAAAATTTAACCAGGTAAGTATAGCAATGTCATATAGGTAATTTATATATACTGGAAAGCGTACTGGCCCTAATACAGTTCCTTGTGGAACACCATACT
The DNA here is from genome assembly GCA_022606495.2 of Halesus radiatus. Classification (NCBI taxonomy): domain Eukaryota; kingdom Metazoa; phylum Arthropoda; class Insecta; order Trichoptera; family Limnephilidae; genus Halesus; species Halesus radiatus. The sequence goes on along the minus strand of JAHDVE020009143.1, from coordinate 29,002 downwards.
CAACTCAAACAAAATTGCTCATGTATGCTCCAATTTTTCTGCATTGTGTGCGATTCATTATGTAGTTTTATAATAGCACGAGACATTTATCTTTAATTCCAATTTTGGATAGTTTCTTCAAAAGAGTTATATGATTAACGGTGTGAGAGGCTTTTTTTAAGTTTAGAAAAATTGTCAGAGTTTTGATATTTCCATCCAAGTTAGAATATATACTTTTGGTTAAATGTAATATAGCATCATCGGTACTGAGTATTTCTAAACCTATATTTGTTAGCTGATGTTAGGAGTGCGTTTAATTCCAGAAAATCAATAATTCATTTTTTAAATATTTTTCGAAGTTCTTAGACTGAAGTTATGGTGATTAGTCTGTAGTAAAGTGAGTAAAGTTAGCCTCTCAGAAGCTGGGCGCATTGTACAGAGCCCGCAGATACTTTAATAGTACATAACTGCTAACCCTGTACAATCGCAAGTGCACCCCACTGTAGAATTTGGCAGCCACCTCTGGTCGGGAGTCCCAAAATATCTGAAAAAACCCTTGACTCTATGCAGAAACGGGCGGTCCGTTTGATAGATTCGCTTATTTTAACAAACGGGTTGCAATCTTTGGAGCACAGACGTCAGGTGGGAATGCTGTCCTTGTTCTACCGGTATTTTAATGGAAGATGCTCTGAGGAACTAGCGTCATTGACCCCTTCGGCAACGGTGCATAGTCGGGAAACACACTAAACACGCGCCCAACATTTGCACACGGTTGACATTTATCACATGAGAACGGGTTGCTTCTACGATTCGTTCTTGTGTTCAACAGCTCGGCTGTGGAATGATCTGCCGGCCTCTGTATTTCCTCCATCCTATAACATGAGTCTATTCAAGACCCAAGTTCACTCCCTCCTATCCTCTAAAAGACCCTCCACACAGCATCCCCAAAGATGATATCGGCCTTGAGGGAAATTATTTACCTCAGGGTCTCCTGTGTGGAGTTAATTTAAAAAAAAAATGTTGTTGCTTTTTGTCAGAGATCCTGATTTGTTTATTGGAACTATATTAGATATTTTTAATTTATTCGGAGAAATGCCGTTTCTGATGCAAGTGTTAAATAGATGATGCAGTGGAATGATTATATTCTATGTATTTAATAGATTTGATTGTGGCATTGTTTAATTTATCTGACCAACACTTGTCGATGTGATGTGAAGTGGGTGAAATTATTTCCAAGATCTTCAGCGTTCTCAATAGTTATGTTATTTTCGGTTACAATTTTATGAGTAATAATAAGAATTTTAATGCCATGATTTTATTTAAAACAAAAGTACTTTTAAATTAGCAAAATTTTTATATTGATTGCTTAAGTTCCTTCTATATAAATGACTCAAATTCTTAAACTACCTCAGAGGTTCATTCAAGTGTCTATATAAATATATTTGTAAAATGCACAATTTTGATTCAAGAACAGTTGTAGTCAGAGTGGATGATACTCACAGAATTACCCTGGTGGAAGACCACCATTCGGAATTGAAACGCTACTGGAAATGGCTTTAGCCGTGTTTGGTAACTATATCTCATCAGCTAGGTACTTCCTTACCTTAATTTTCTCCATCTCCTTCCCATTGCCCTCTGCCGCACACCATACTCCAATTGGGGATGCCATGGTCCCACTGGTTCCTTCCGGACGGTTGGGAGCAATGGGGACTCTAGTGCGTTATTATTTTGTTTAAAGTCCAATGGTTATATAAATACCCCTCAAACCATATTTGCTTCAGTGCAAATGCTTATTTTTTTATTTTTTCATTAATAAATAATATTATAATAACATGAGTAGTGTCAAAATAATAAGAGCGCAACACCAATGCACAAATTGACACCAACAGGATAACATACTCGTAGTATGTATATGAACACACTCAGAGAACAATATAACCACGCTTACATGGCCCTGTTCGGCCTCCCTTGGCGATGCCGCGCCTCGCAGATGTTCGCAGAGGGAAGGGTGCATGGGTTCGCTGCTTTGATGCGCCACAGAGTAGCCGGGACGAGTCAGCGCTACCGAAGATCGGAAAGCACTCTTGTCCAAGCCGTCGCCCAGTAGCAGGGCGCGCCCCTACACCATAGTTGGAGCTCAAGCCCCCGTAGCATAAGTGCTAAATATGTTCACCTTTTTATTTATTTTACTTTTATTCTATTTTTTTAATATTCTATTTCCACATCGTGTAATTTATTCAGATGTATTAATTTATATGGCAGAAAGTGTGTTGCACTCACCGCTTTGTTCAGCTGAAATAAACACATTATTACAATTATTACATGCATATGTGATTTTTATCATTCTAATGTTGTATTACCTACACAGGATCACATCTTTTGCTTAGTTATTTAGGCATGATCTTATTTTCTTTATTCTATTTTTTGTTGTTTTACACGCTCATATGATTGTTATCACATTTTTCATATTATATTTTATACCTTATACTTTAATTTATACTATGTAAAACTGAAAGACGTAAAGAATTCAATAAATATTACAATCTTTTTCCCGGTTAAAGCGGGCCTCTCAAAGACCTTCATTAGCACCGAATTAACTTCCTTCATAAAACCCCTTTCATAAATCGCCTCACAATGCTACCCAATTGGATGCCGATATAGTTCCTTTGACTATGGAAGAAAAAGATCGAAGTAAATATATATTTTTTAAATATACAAAAACCCATAGTAAAAAATTTTAAAGCATTTAAATTAAAAAATCTATCTAGTTATACATAACGATAATAACGTATATTAAAACAACGACACCATGTTGGCAATAAAATGAGATTTTATTTAAAACGGTTTCCGATTATTCCACTACGCAAAATCCCTGAAAAATTTTGTTCCGATATTTTGTTCAACCTTGGTTTAAAAGCTGCGCTTAAAATATTTATGTATTCCCCGACGTAAAATTCATGGATACATTTATCAATGCCGCCGTAAAAAGCAGCTGTTTTTTAGTTTATTTCCCGAGGAAATTTCATCACTGGAAAGATTAGATTATGCATTTTATAATGTTGGCTTTTATGTTTTAAACCAGGTCTTAATTTTATTGAAAAGGTAAACACATTGTTGCCATGTAACCAAAAGTTAATATCGATACGAATCGTGTTTAATTCTTTTGTCTCAAATTGCGTTGAGTTTATTATGGTAATAGATGGCGAAAATTTGGTAATTAGATTTTAATATAGCGTAGAAATGATCTGTTTAGAACTCTAAAAATATCTGCCAACAATAACTTTGGTTATTAATTGATATTGTGTTTATTTCGTAGAACCCCATTAATTTTTAGAACATAGTAAAATAATAAAACACATATAAATAAATCAATTAAGAAAACATTTGTCATTTAAATATGGGTAAAACACATTATTAATGTAAAAATTGGTTTTACCGGTAATAAATAATTATTTTAAATACCGTTCAAATTAGAATTGGGAGGGAGTAAATAAAATCATATAAGTAAGTCGTCGCAGTGTGGATTAACCGCGGTTTGAAAATGGCCTTAAACGCCTAAACAGCTGTAACAGTAACCAAAACTAATAAAATACTTACAGAACCTAATAAAGCATTATTAAATATGATTTAGATTAAATTCCTAAAAAAATTACGTTGGTGATATGAGTTGATATAAATTTAAAAAAATATATGTATAAAGTTTGTTAAATACTAATTTATAAAAAAGCAAGTAAATCAATTAGTTCCACCGTATAATTTGTCATTTGTGGTGTATTTAATTCTGACGTAGGACGACGTGCACATTTTTAAAAAAAGCAGACGTAAAACTTCTCTTTTTTAAAAATCCTTTTAATGGTGATTATTTTTTTTATTCTTAAATTGTGATTTATCAATTTTTTATATATTTAATGTACTGCAATATTATACCTCCTCTTTTGAAATCGATTTTGTCGAGTATTCTCACATGAAGGTTTGTTAGCAAAGCCGTTTAATATTTTCGTTGGAGATATTATCTTCCGGCATGTTTCCCCACTGCCGAAGAGATCAATGACACTATTTCCTCGGCGTAGTTTCTATTGAAATACCGGTAGAATAAGGATAGCATTCCAAACTAACGCATATGCTCCATAGATTGTAATCCGTTTGTTACGATAGAGATATCTATCGAACGGAATGCCCATTTCTACACAGATTTAAGGGTTTTTTTTTCAGATATTTTAGGACCCAGACCAGAATGTCGAATTCAACAGCGGGCGCACTAGTAATTTGTACAGGGTCAGTAGTAGTTGTGTAGGTACTATTAAAGTATCTGCAGGTCCCGAATTGTACAGTACACCCAGCTTCTGAGAGGCTAACTTGACTCTGGCTTTTTATGAAGCCCCTGTGCCTGAGCTGGTCACTAAAGTTACACCATACATTTCAATGGAAGGCGGAAATATTGCTTCAATTGAAGGAGACTAGATGGTTATTTCGATCCTTTTTGGACGTAATCAGACATAAATATGTCTTTGAAACATAAAATTTAGAGCGAGTGAACAGATAAATGATCACCAGGATATAAGTTCATATTTACATCAAAGTGTTTAGTCATTTATTTTCACTCTGATTTTGTTAACAATTGGATAACTACGTAGGTACCTCTTAATTATTTCTTCATTTGTAAGCAGTCGTACCTATTTTGTGATCCGTCTAAACCGAGGTGCGCGTAGTGTAGGAACTGATATCTCGTTTCTAAGGTAAGTTACCCGAGAAACAGAAATTTACGTACGTATTTAAATACCTCCTAATCTCCCTACCCCAGCGCTTAGTGCTGCGGGCATTACCTTCCATTAGATAAGATATACATTTTCTTTGAATTACGGTAAACATTCTATTTTGCCGTGAACGATAAGAAACTCGTTTGCAAAGGGTTGAAATATCCTCTCCATTAGCGAACACTTCTGGAGAATTGTTGCCAACGTAGGTTTAACCCTTCCGCTGCTGAAGACTACGTTTTAATACATAGTTTGATAAATGTGGTTCAAAAAATCATTACAGTAGATTCAAACTGTTTTGGTATTACGGAAAACGAAGTGATTGGTAAATCAATGAGAGACATCTGTTAGTTGTTGTTTTTACATGAAATTACATAAAAAAAAATTATCAGCATTAAAAAAAAACAAGGATTAAATAAATACATACCTTTTATTACAATAAAAATGTTTCAATGGACTAAAAAAAGGCATTAATACCAACATTGTGTTCACTGCGTACTTTTAAATACTTGTTTACATAATTTGTTTTGCTACTTACATCAATTTACTAGATGTCTGTATGAGCAAAAAATTACGTGTTTTAAAAAAGAGATTAAAAAAGCACTTTTTTATAAAACCAGTTTTGTAATTAAAATTGTCTTTTAGTTACACCATACAAGAGAAAAAATATTTAAAGGTACAAAGAAAAATATGTTTTTAATGCCTAAAAATCAGTATTTTAAAAGGGCAGAACGAAGTTTTGAGAGTACTCATTTTGTTGCAGCTCATTTTGAATCGTCCGCTCTTCCCCTTTAAGACAGATTATTTTAGTTATATGATTTTTTTATTATTGTTTTATGGTGAACAAATATTCTGCGAATTTAAAATATAATTTTATATTCTGCGTGAGGTTAAAGGTTTTATCTTCATTGCCCTGCTTCTGGACATCTTCCCAAGCGTCGAACTGAGGTTCCTGGAAAAAGAAAATAACGTTTTAGTATCGTCGCTGGGCTACTTCAAACTCAGATGGGACCATTCGGAACAAATCTATCCTTTATCAATTGACCTATTTTGGAAAGTATTTTAAGGGTTAAATGTTATTTCTTAATACTGTAAGTGCGAATATGGTACCCCGATATCGGGAAATATTATGTTGGAAAAATATTCGAGGCGATAAAAGAGTGCTAAGTTATTTTAATTTTATTTTAGATACAAACAGTACATGTATAAAATGAGTGGTGTACAAAGTACAAGGTTTTAGAAAATTATTACACGGATCGTTACAAATGTCATTTCTCTATGTAATATCTAGTAAATGGTAATATGCATTTTTTATGCATTTGGCGGGGTTAGTACAATGCTAGGGAATGATACATGGTAAAGATAAAAAGGTATATGAAAAAAGTGGATATTGTATAAGTGTATGTGGCTGTGTCTGTGTGTGTGTGTATGTGTATGTGAGTGAGCGTGTATGTACATCTATGTGTCAGAATAATGCTAAGTACTAGAAAGTTATGATTGATGTTACGAGTAATATTTTTCTTAAACGACGGTAGGGAGTCAAAAAATATATCGAGATTTAGGTTCCGACAAAGATTATAAAATGTTTGAAGAACACAGGAAATTATTATAAAGTGATCATGTTAATCTAAGGCCAATCTTTATCTATTAAGGTTAAAGGATCCTCGTTCACAGATGGCTCTAATTCAAATATTTTAGAGAAACAACTGTTAAAAGTGTTTTGTTCTAAAATATTTCAATTATCGCCATACGTGAGTGATTTGCTTGCCTGAAGCTTTAGCAAAGATCCAAAGACTAATCGTAAAGGTTATTCTCGAAGTTCCATTAAAGACGAGTACTGATTTTAATTTTTAGAAACTAAAAGTTCTCGTCTTGAAAAAAGCATATTAAAAAAACTTCCCTCTGAATCAATTTAAAAACATCCATATGCTTGAAGAAAGAACCAGCACTTGAGCCCTAAGACAATCACATATAAAATCTTTTAATTTTGCAATTTGCACAACCTCTTATGGATAAAGAAGTTTTAAATAAAATACTATTAAGCTATTAAATTCCCAACCTAGTGACATCAGAAATACGCAAATCAAAAGCATCTTTAAAAGAAGATCTTTGATCACCTACGATAAACCTGTCTGCTTCTAAATTTTTTAATTCTTTAAATTATTATGCTTTTGAAAAAAATAAAATACAAATGCAATCTATTAATGAATCTGTCATCTAAGGGTGGGTTTTCTTCATTTGCCATTACTTTAGCACTGCATTTCACCGTTTACTTCAGCAGTGCATTTGACATTTGCGGCAAAATGAGTTTTTTGACAATTGCTAAAGTAACGGCAAATAGGGATGACAGCATTATAACCTATGAAATCCCCACTTTTTCGTACTTTAAACTCTACATATATATTTTTTTAATGTGGCAATACACACAATAAATGTCAAACATTCTGTGAGCGCTGCGCGTTTCGGCCGTAAAACTGTTTTGTCGACTCTTAAACTATTACTGAAGCATTGATCTCAGGTAAGAAAGAAAAAGCCTGGATTGTGTTGACGAGCGAGATCGGAAATTGGGAATGTAGCTAATTTATGAAATATAACATTATTTTCCAAGGTATCTGTGTCGCTTCTAGGCATTGATATGAAATTTTGATTGAATGAGGCCTTTGACGCATAAAAAAATATTTTAAAACCGTACGTTTGTCTACATTAGTAGTATCACCTTAAATTACCTTAATATATTCATTTTCTTGTACTTAAAAAAAAATTAAACACTTTTATACATATACATTACAGACATTTGAAATCAAAGCTTGAGTTTCAATGGGAGTAGGTTGGTTAACCGTCGAGTATCGGAGTGTGACTCCCAACTACCAGTAGGGGCCCCACCAAAAGGCTACTCACGAGTCCAGCTTAGTAGTACATTTATAGGTAATAAGACGAAATTATTATTTTCTTATGAAATCTGAATATTGGTTGTTTGCATACAGTAATATTAATAACAATAATAAATAATAATCCATTTTATAGAGCAGTTGTCACATATCTCATCACGAATATAATCAGGGGAATTTTGATGCAAAATAATAGTAAAATTACTTTATTTCGTCGCCCTAAAGCAACAGTGAGATGAATTGTATTTTTTAATTTTTAAAAACCTTTGTAACTTTCTTCCACTTCTTTATTTTAGACCGAACCGGTTTCACCCTATAGCGGGCATCTTCAGACTGGCGCAATTAAAACTAAATTTATGGTACATAAAGCATCTTTATCAGAATTGGGTCACATTGCTTTATAATATTGTGACTGAGATTTTTTTTTATTGCTGACGGAACGGCTTTACAATTATATGTACAGCTACTTTCGGGTTGGTTTATTACCTTCTGGAAGACGGATTACATCATGTCTGTTTACTGAATCTATGGGTTTTAATTTTGTTTGTATAATACCTATGGTGTCAGCTTTCATTTAAGCAGATGGTTTGGGTCACATTGCTTTATAATATTGTGACTGAGAAATTTGTTTTATTGCTGACGGAACGGCTTTACAATTATATGTACAGCTACTTTCGGGTTGGTTTATTACCTCCTGGAAGACGGATTACATCATATCTGTTTACTGAATCTATGGGTTTTAATTTTGTTTTTATAATGTCTATCGTGTCAGCTTTCATTTAAGCAGATGGTTAGATCTGGTTTTGTTTTTTCCACGTGATTTACATCTTATTTGCTAAAATGAGTTTTATAGCTGTTTTAGTCCTGTAGTTAAATGAACTACCATGTATAAAATTTAAATTAAAATGGAATTCCACCATGAATTAACAGTTTTAAAGTAGAAAAAATCAGTAATGAGATGTTTTGAAAAAGTGGGATATGTGGTATGTTAGGTGTGAAATAGTAGCACAAAGAAATGAACTGAAGTAGAATATAAAAAAGCGCTTTTATGTTATAGTAAACTATTTAACTTAAAAACACAATAAAACGTAAATAATGCATTTGAAATTATGGTATTGAAATAATACTGAAGTAATATATAAGAAAACTTAAAATCAATGACGTAAAACAAAATTTCAGCAGCCTCTCTTATTGTCTACATCCTAACAATGGAAAAGGTCCTTATGTCTGACGGAGCCTCTTCTTGAACACGATATCTCACCCTCCGAGTGTTAAACTACGTGAAAGCTCAAACCTAATAACTCGAATTCTGAACACTTCAAATTACAATAACACCCTTGCTGAAAACTTTCCCTCGGAAGCCACTCCTAAGTCTACGAGCATTCGACGAATATCCTACTGCTCTAGTCTCAAATTGAATTCAGTAGAATTAACACTTGGAGCCAATAGTAGAATAATTGTATTATACAATCCCTCCCGTTCGTGTAGTATCAAACTTTTGTGTTGGGATTTAGGATAAATTTCATTGTTTTGGCATTACAGCAGTCTGGATAATCAATTTGTGAATTTAAACACTTTTTGATACGCAATATATAATTACCACTAATTAATTGATAATTTTGATTTATGTCGATGTCGAGTAATAATTGCCAATAAAAAAAATCAATGGATTAAAATAATAATTCCTTTGTTCGTGTTTTAGTCGCCCGTACAAATAACATTACAAAGCTTTTTGTTGCTGCTATGATAAAGGGTTTTTGATACTTTTTGGGGAATGTGACATAAGATATTTGCATCAATAACAAACCATTTCAATTCGAATAGCTCTAAAACTACCCTTTTATCAATAACAAACCATTTCAATTCGAATAGCTCTAAAACTACCCTTTTATCACTTAACGTGCGATCCATTTTTCATCAAGGGGAGAGGGATGGCGGAGTGGGATTATTTATTAATAAGAAATAATGATAATATTATTACGCTATACGATAAACATATTCTTTATAAATGGGAAAATATTAACTAGGTTTTTTTTTTTAATCAATGAATATAATATTAACAAATCCTAAATCTAAACACGAAACCGAAAAGACACATAAAAGAAAAAGATAACGGTAGCAGCTGAGATTCGAACCCAGGACCTCATGGTTTATCCGGGACCTGCGCTCTATGCCAACTGAGCTACGGCTACCCCATACAATCATAAGATCAAACGATTACAAATAAATTCGGGCAGGATCTTGTTGTTATAAAAGGTGGCAGTAAAAAAAAGGAATTATTTGAGTATCATACCGATAAAAATGACGGGATAGATTGGGGTAGCTGTAGCTCTGTTGGCATAGAGTGCAGGTCCCGGATAGACCATGAGATCGAATCCCAGCTGCTACCGTTATCTTTTTCTTTTCTGCGTCTTTTCGATTTTTGTGTTGTTAATATTATCCTGAATAATTAAAAATATATTACAATGAGGTTTATAAGCTTCAATAAGTTATTAAAAAAAAAAAATCATGTATTTTTTTTTTTAATTTACATATTAAAATCAAATCAGAAATATGAGTTTTTCCGATCGTCCTAGGTATGTTTTAGAAAATATAAAAAATATGGAAATAATTTTTTTAATGGAGTAAAATAAATGCAATCTTTTTCCGTAACGTATTTTTTTAAAAATAATGTTAAGTAAAGTGTTATAATTTGCATTTACAAAAATATTAATGGTCGTATTTATGAAAAAATGAAACTACACCAATTAAAATTTAAAAAAAGTGGAAAATAGTTTAAAACCTGTTTTAATAAATCATTAGACATAAAAAAAAATTGATGTATTTTTTTAGGTAATCAACATTTTTAAATATTTTATAAAATAAAGGACTGTCAGAAAAAGGTCATATTTTCTTCTGATATAATTTTAATAAGCCTGTGTAAATTTTAAAAATGTTGCGATTAACGTTCCGTAATAATATTATCATTATTTTGAAATAATTAATAATCCCTCTCTAAAGTCCCTCCTGCTTAAACCCTGTTTTTTTGCAAACACAAAACATATAACTTGATTTTATCTTATCTCGTTAGCCTATTTTATTTCACCATACTAGTAGTTTAGGATTTCAAAAGCCTATCTTCCTCTACTGTGCATATCACCTTACGCCCCTGTGAATCTAAAACTCTAATTCTAACTCTGATAGCTATCATTAAATTGCTTCAATATATATATGTCTGCACTGATTGCACCTTACCATGCACGAGGCGTACTATCAGCAGAGGCGCAAGTTATTTAGTTAGATTTCTCTGATAATTCTAGATGGGATTACCTTAATCCAGAGTGATGGATGATATTGGCATCGCCCTGCGAAGAATCACTATTCAGAATAATTTAATTCAAATGGTTCTAACCTTGTTAGGTGACAAGATCTGAATAACAAGGTACTTCCTAATCCCCCCCCCCCCCACTTATTTCAGCCTGCAGCATAACACAATTGGGGATACTGCAGCTGGGATATGCATTGGCACTTATACACTTGAGCTGTATTCACGAATCCCTTCACTGAAAAACTAAGTCATTAGTGTTCTATGCAAAAAAACTGAAAATAATATCTTATCAGATCGGCTACATGAAAGAAAAGCTCAAAAAATTTTGATCAAACGACATCAAAATACATTGAAAAAGGGACGCTTAGATGGTTTGGGCATGTAGAGCGAATGAACGAAGAGGGGAGTGTAATGAGAATATATGACGAGATGAAAAATCTGGGGCACGATCAAATGAATTAAATACATGAGTTGGGACATGACAGAAGTCAGATCAGAAGAAAATATATGTTACGATGTATTAATGTGAATAAAAAAGAAGTGTGTGGCAAAACCGAGTTGTTTAGCTGTTACTCCTGGGGAGAATCGACATGATGGTTAAGTTAGTTTGACATTGAAAAATCGATTTCACAATGCAGATTTACTGTTTTCATTTTTGTAACTGTTAGTTCTTGGTGAACTCTATCGTAATGGACATAATGAAAACAAGACCCAAGATTTTAAATATAAATAAATAACTTCCAATCTGTACTAGATATTTGCTATACTTTTTAATAAAAAAAAAGATAATTAGGTTTAGATGAGAATTTTGGCCTCAAATCCAACTTGTATGAAACAGGCCGCGCAGCCGTTCCTCATAATCACGAGTTATTGGAGCTCAACTTATGGAGAGTAGATCAATAGGAAGTTAAAAAAATCATGTATATGATGTATTTTGTTACACTTATGTAATTTTTTGTAATAAATAAATAAAAAATATATTTAGCAGAATCGTGAACGAAGTATTCGTGTATGTGAGTGTATATCTTTATACGACATAAAACTTCCACAGTATTAAATTCTCATTGAAAATTATACATCAAGAAAGACAGTGTCGTACTTCAGAAAGCTCTGGATATTAAGTTTGATAAGAGCATTCCGCATACACCATTATTACTCTTTTACATTTGTTTATCATTTAATTCTCATGCAGTTCATGATTCCTTATAAAAAATAAAACATAGCAACTACTTAAGTATATTTTACCTAATGTGATGAGTTACTAGAATTAGTAGTGTAACAAGTGTGTTGTTGTCATCGTAACCGCAGGCAGTGGCGTGCACAGCGTTTGTAACCAGAGTAGGCAATAAGAAAATATTACATTTTCCAAAAAGCCCTGCTTTTGGGACATTAACACAAACGATTTGTCCCGTGATGCGCATTGCGCACACATGTACGTTTGAATGTGTCGAATAGAATAAAAATTTTAATATGACGTGTTCGTCATTTTGCATACTTAGTTTCTGCCTTTACACATTACAGTAATGAGGTTGGTGTGGCGCGAGCGGCGCTGCGTTCGTGGTTCGCGCGTATTTTAAAACGTTTCATATATTTTATTTCATGCATTTTAAAATCATTATTTTTTCTGCGACTAGGGTAGGTTATGCAGTGCGCATATGCATATATGGACGGCACGCCTCTTACCGCGGGTTATGTTAAAAAAAATTATACATTAAATTAATAAACGTGTTAGGTATTGCCGCGATTATGATTTTGCTACTGCAATCTTCCACTATCAGAGCGACTGCTCTTAACAATTAGCTATCATATACATATTTAGATAGTTCTCCTCCTATACTAACGTTTTATCTAAAGTGTAGCTTTGATATTCCCAACTGTTTCTAGTTTTGTCCGCTAGATGTCTCATTGTTTTTTCTAGACTTATAGAATATCGACTTAAAAACCATTTTCAATATGTTTTGGGTAACAAAAATAAATAAATTAGTTTACAGTAACTGTTAACGCCGCCGGTAACTATCCATCATTATCCAACAAAGTGCGCGATTTCAAAGTGATTTACGCTTACCGCTTCAACAATTTGATCATTGGAGCAGTAACCAATAACAAGTTGATATTTCCCTCCAGGGCGAGTAATCCGGTTTTCGCCATCCGAGCACTTCGTGTAGAAAACATATTTCCTCTGAGATATCCAGTATCTACGATGAAGGTTGCCATATTTTGAATTCTACGCGATACTTCAGTTGAATACATACATGAATATATATTTATAGTCGAAACCAAATCAAACATGCATTTGAAATGCAAAATGACTAAGTTCTCATAACTAAGCATTTTAACAGCAGTGCTGTTGATGTTGACAGAAAAGTTTCAATTTTTAAATAAAATAAATTCGCTTAATATAACATCACTAATTAATTGAGTATTTTTCCTATCGGTTTTGGAATCACCGTTCCTTCATCGGGGATAAGTATATACTAAATTAACATTATTACAAATTCATTGTCAATACATTAGGTGTACATTGGGTGTGGAAGTATGAATGGGGGAAGGTAACTAAAGAGTGGCGGGAGGAGAAAAAGACAGATGATGTCGAGAAAGGGTCAAGTGAAAAAATCAAGCAGGTTTATCAGATATTTTAGAGCTCCGGCTAAGAGGCGGCTAAAATTTGTACAAGCTTAGCATTTGGTCACTATTAAGGAATCTGATAACCCAATACAAGATCGTTACTTGATCCTTTCCTTTCTTCCTGGGACATCCTCAACTTATTCCATCCACCTGCGCATTATATTAAAATCTCATGATATTCGTTTACCTGTCAACTTGTTTTTTTCATAACATTTATAGCGTTCACATAGGTATAGCATTATTAGTTCTCCACACATCCGCCTCGGTAATCCAATTTCTAGCGCATGCGACCCAGTTTCATTTTTCATCTACCAAATCCATGCCTATTTGCTAGCCTCGCTTCCTTTGACAAAATTTCATTAGCAACTAATGCAGCCATTCTTTCAATAATTGAACTTCCGGCAATCAGGTGTATTCAATGTCCTTATCAACCCTCCCGGCTCTACCTATATAATATAGTATATTCACGGTATAATTCAATATTCTAACAAAAAGAATACTCATTGAAAATGTCTCAGTCCCACTGGCAAAAGATGAGGTTGGGTAAGGCGACAGCGCTTTTTTTATCTGTTATTTTTCCCATTTCGTAATATTCTGAGGCCCAAAAATCCATCATTTGAATACATTTGCCACTTTGATCATTCTTTCGTCAGAAGAAAAAAATCCGTAATTTCGTAGAAAATATTTTTTATTTTTACTTCACACAAGTTCAGAGCGATACTGAGAGTATCTTCCCAGAGTGGAAGATACTCTCAGTATCGCCCTGTTGAAAGACCACCATTCAGAATTGAAATATATTTGCGCGCGTTCCAGAGTGGAAGATACTCTCAGTATCGCCCTGGTGAAAGACCACCATTCAGAATTGAAACGTTGCTTGAAATGGCATTTAGCCGTGTTTGGTGACCAGATCTGAATAGCCAGGTATTTCCCCACCTTCCTCTTCTCCTTCCCCTCCCCAATACCTTCAGCCTCACAACATTCCCCAATTGGGAATGCCATAGTCTCACTGGCTCCAGACGGTTGGGAGCGGTTGGGACTCTTGTGAGGTATTCATATAAAAAAAAAAAAAAATGTTGCTTGAAATGGCTTTAGCCGTGTTTGGTGACCAGATCTGAATAGCCAGGCATTTCCCCACCTTCTTCTCCCCTTCTACTTCCCCTCCCCAATACCTTCAGCCTCACAACATTCCCCAATTGGGGATGCCATAGTCTCACTGGCTCCAGACGGTTGGGAGCAGTTGGGACTCTTCTGCGGTATTCATATTAAAAAAAAACAAGTATATCTCCCGTTAAATCAAAATTTTCAACTTCCTCTTAATATTTTTTCATAAATTTAATGTAAATCAAATTTAAATAAATACTAAAAATATACTTTGTATGCACCACTTTAAATATATAAATATTTGTACATGTATCGACAGCAATGAATATATGAATACTAAAAAATCATTTTAAGTATAGACAAATGATAAAAAAATTAGAACAATAATTTAAGAATTCGGTTCGGTAACTACATGCACTATAACAGAGATGCCTTCAATACTCATCAACTGAACGCTTTCCAATACCGACCAACCAAATAATAATGGACTAATTAATTAAACGGATAGATTAGGTATTGAACCGGATCGCTCATCACATATTGCAAAACGCAGCGCATCGCGGATTTTCTCATTACCAAAAGTGACCTCGTTTGAATCGTATATGCGAGCGGGGCTTTTTGTAATCGGTAGGACTCGAGTTAAATACTTAATTATGGGAACCATTGAACTCGCCCCCTCTACCACAAAACGCAGAATAGCACAGGTTTCTCTCATTGTTAATAATACTAATTGAATGATTTATACAGCGGCGTTTTTGTGAAAAATCTCCTCAGGGACGCTGTACAAATATTACTCGTTAGGGTTTATATTATTATGTACAAACAAATATAAAAACGTACTTGGTTAATCACTCCACATTAAAAAGTTAAATGATAAACTTCATTATAAGTTACCTCATTAAACCCACATCGTGGAATGTACCAGGGTGGGTATATGCACTTCTTCACGCAGGCAGTGTCTCGAACTTTCACAGAATTGTAGCGAGTGGGGCAATTGTGATCGCGGGATTTTAATAATGGACAATAAATAAGTTATTGATACACAATATAACTCTGCCATAATCTTATAAAATACAGCACAGCACAGATTGTTCTCATTGTATTATGTTGTGCCGGGGCAGGTTGACGCACTTGGGGGGGGGGGGACTACTTTAAACCAAAACCACCCAAATCTCAAGACCGGAAACTGAATCAGATTAGCCTCTAGCTTCTATGACCTTAAAATGTTTTTACTAAACATTTTTTGAAACGTTTTATTACATCAGAACTAAACGAATTTTTTTAAGGTACTCATAGAAATAAAGACCCTGATATGATTAGGTGCACCGGCCTTGAGATTTACTTAATTAAATTTAATAACAATAATAGTACGATGTAAGCTGGTGCCGGCAGCAGTGTTGCAAGCTAGAAAGAACGCGGATCGACTAATTAATCCTTCGATTTTTATTATTTTTTACTTGATACCACACAAGAGTCCCAACTGCTCCCAACCGTCTGAAGTCAGTGAGACTATAGCAACCCCAATTGGAGTATATTGTGAGGTTAAAGATATTGAGGAGTGGAAGGAGGTGGGAAAGAAGAAAGGTGAAGATGTACCTGGCTATTCAGATCTGATCACCAAAAATGACTAAAGCCATTTTAATCAAAGTTTCGATTCTAAATGGTAGTCTTTCACGAGAGAGAAATACTACATATTATTTTTAATGAATAAATTGTGAAATAACATGTTTTAATCAATAAAATTTATTTAAATATTTTTTTCCTCTGTGTATAAAAAAAAACGAAATATTAAAGACAAATAAAATCAAAATATGAAATCATGATTTAAACTTAAGAAGCAATGAAGAGAAATAAATTCAAATATCATTTTGCAAGCACAAAATAAAGCATTTGGGTATAATAATAAATTTTAACCTTATCCATTGGGTACAACGGGCCAACCGCTACGCTTTTCATTACACTACAGCTTACAGTACCCATGTACACTAGACTACACTTTTTAGTACACTTTCCTTTTCCTTTACACTATCCACCCAACAATTCATGATTAAAAAAGGGAATAATATAGAAAAAAAATTCAAGCATCAATTATTATTTGTAAGAATAAAATTATGAATTTCCATTATGAAAAAATTATTTTATTTAATTTTCTATTTAAATACATACAACAATGTTGCATTTTGGAGAGTTACCAATTCTAAATTTCGTCAAATGATTGGTATTCACTTTGCGGCGTCATTATTAATAAATTAATTAAAAAATGTACTTTGTATTCAACTCTTTATTAATATACACAGATATATCTAAATGTTTCGAAAGCGATCCATTCTTCCGCAGGAATATTTATAATATATTCGATCAGTGGCTGAGTTGGCAATGCGTTTAGGTCTCATCCAGGCGTCGTTAGTTCAATTCCTCGGCTGGCTAAGTCCTCCATTATGACACAAGCAACATCTTCCGCTTACTGTGATAATAATCTCTTATTTAGTAGGAGATTTTAAAATATTCTCAGGTTATTCGTAACCAGGGAATATTGGTCCTTCTTTTTAAAATATAAATGTATATAAAAAATATATCTATTTATATACATATATACATATTTGTATTCTATATATTCCTGCTGAAGAAAGCATAGCTTTCGAAATACTCGTATCTAGATATCTGTGTATATTAATAAAGTGGTGAATACAAAGTATATTTTTAAATTCATTTAGTTTTCATTTTGGGACTTCTACATAATATTAAGTTAAACAAATTTTTCACAAAATATGCAAACAAAAATAGAAAAACAATTATATATAAATATATATATTTATACATATATGTGTGTACATAAGGAACAGGAAAATAAAATCAACAAATGAACAGGCTCGAGACATACAGATACGATAAAAATCACAAAACAAAGTTTTCCAAGAGAGAAATATATATACATCAGAATCTGCAAAGCTTAAGGACGGATCAGAACATAGTCGGTATCTATGATAAATTGTCCGAAGCGCACACATGTCTCGATTCCTCAGGCAAGCTGGTGTAAGCAATGTATTCCAACGATTTCAGTTCGTATTTTGTAGAGTGTATTTTTGATATGTGTAGTTTGTGGTGTTATCGTGTATTATATTAATGAACGTCGTGATTATAGTTAAGTTTTATTTTCGTATGAGTATGGCATTAAATCATATTTAAAATAGTGTTTGTTATCTCATGGCTAGGAATAATCTTAAACGGTAATATTAGTGCATGCCGGTAAATATTTTTAACGGGTGTATCCCATGGCAAACCAAAAATGTTACGCAGGGCCTTGTTTTGATTTATCTGTACCTTAGATATCATTTTCTTTGTAGCCAAACCCCAGACACTCGAAATATAGACCAAGTTGGAATGAATCGTGGCATAGTACAATGATCTTAGTGTACAGACGGGAAGAAATCCACGTAATCTGTACATTACACCGGTTGCTAAAGAAATATTTGATTTTATATGGTCAATATGATGTTTCCATGTGAGCCATGAGTCAACCAGAAGGCCCAAACACTTCGCGACATCTGCTTTTTCAAGTTTAATAAAATGTAATCACCTCCGTTGGCTCCAACGGGCAAAACGCCAGTTTAAATAATTACTTGAATCGTATTACTCACCACCAAGACCGCAGGACACAGCACAGCGCAGTACACTTTCATTGTTGTACGTTATCCCGTTGGTGCCGCACACGGGACTGTATTGGGGCAGGTTGACACACCTCCTCATGCAGGCAGGGTCGGACTCCCGCGGGGTGGTGGCCAATGGGGCACTTGTGGTTTGTCTTTGGGTTGTTCTTGTGGTTGGAGCACTGCAAAGCAATTTTAAAAAAACATCGTAATTGAACATGCTTGATTGTATTTTTCAAGGGTTCGGGATATTAATTATTTATAGGAAACTGAATAGTTCTTGTTGATTCTGAAAAAAACAATGTGTTTGGTTCCTACCTTAATTACCATATATCCAGTCCTTACCCCAAAACAAACACCACCTTTGAAAAAATGGAATATGGGGAAATATGGGGAAAACACATTATAAATGTAAGTACCTCACATAACAGATAATTTCGAATTATTTTCTAAATAATTCGGTTTTACGGATAACTAATAATTTTAAACACCGCCCAAATTAGAAGTGAATGGGAGTAAATAAAATCGTATAAGTAAGTCGTCGCAATGTGGATTAACCACAGTTTGAAAATAGCATGGAACGCCGAAACAGCTGTCACAATTATAAAAACTAAAACGCTTGCAGAACTTAATGATGACATCATTAAATTTGATTTAAATTAAATTTAAAAAAAAATTAAACGTAGTTCTACGAGTTAAACACAGACAGATTTATAACGTCTCAGGAAGACGATACAGCTGTCACTAGTAATAATAATTACCCAGCATAACTTAGTTATAACTAAACAGTTTTTTTTAACTAAATTAGTTATTTAAAAAACCTTAAATTAAAATACACAACACACCTTTATTGACCGCGCTTCACACATTTTTAACACTTCATACAGCGAGTTCGACTTATTCAACTCAGCCCCTTATAATTTCAAACCAAAAATCAGTAAATAACATTCACACAATACATATTACTCTACACAAACCAGATTCTTTCCCTTCCCCTCCCTCCCATCATCCTAACCTCATAGGCTAACCATGTAACTTTTCTTCTTTTTTTATTGAATAATTTAAATACTTAAGTGAAAACCTATTATTGGTTCATTTTTTAAAATATATTTGCCATACGTAATGATTGCTGTCAACTGTTGGTTTTCCAAATAAATAAAAAAAAAAATAAATAAATGAAATTTGGTTGACGCAGTGTGCACCACAGGCTTTCCATGTACTGGCGGGGAGGTGCTCTAAAGGAGTGCACTCGTCCTTCCATTTACATTTCTGTTTACGGCAACATTTATCTAATTTTTTTCTGCCGTAATAACGGCCTGTACGGATTCTGTACAAAGGAGGGAGGTTCGTCTGATTGACAAGCCGTTGTTAACAGACTGACTGCCATCTCTGATGCAAAGACGCAATGTAGTTATGCTGAGCCTTTTCTACGGATATTTTAATGGAGCCTGCTCGAAGGATCTAGCAGCGTTAATCCCCTCCACGCCGGCGCATGGGCGCCAAACTCGATGGACGCGAGCGGCAGTTGATGTCGGTTTCATGAGAACGGGTCGTTTTTGTGTAAATTGGCTCGGATGTGGAACGAGCTACCGGCATATGTCTTTACTCGAACATTTAATCCGGGCCGCTTCAAAGCCCACATTAACCCGTCTCACAATGTTACCCAACCGGGTAGCGATCTAGTTACCCTGTACGTTCACTGTATATATGGAGGCGCTCTTGTGAGTTGTCACATATTATTTTTCTTTTAAAAGCCAGACGACGAATTGAACTCACGATACCTGGGTGAAAGTAGTCGGTAGTTGAAAATCATAAGGAAAATTTGTACCACAAACTTTTAACTATGAATAATTAAAATGAATAAAAATTATGTTGAGTGCACCGCATGCACGAATCTCCACTCTAATCGGTCCAGCGTATTTCAAAATGCCAAAACCAACAGAACTAATTAGTGCATGCAAATTTAAATCACAATGTGGATATATTAACTCTAATAGAACACGAAGTAAAGTCTAATAGAACATAATTCCGTAGTGTGGTTGCCCTTCTACAAAATACGTATTCATGATGTAGAAAAATTTAAAATATTTTTTTTACGTTTCGTTAATTTTAAAGTTACGATACCTTTAGACCACATAATTAATCATCGTTAATGCATATTTTAAATATTCCAACTTCACGGAAAATTAACGATCTAACCTTTTTATTAAAATTATTAAATTTTAAATTCGATTGTTCTGAACTCCTGCATTTAATCAACCTTATATGAACATACCTAAACGAACTACAAGACAAACATTAACATTTTAGAAATGTATATCCCGTTCCAACTACAGTTTGCATTCCCCAATTCAACGCTTACACAGTGTTGGTAACAAATACTTAATTGATTTGGATGTATTTGACAATAATATAAACTTACGTACTTAATAAATTGTTGTAAACTACAACTTTTTAAATTATTTACTTATTTGTTATTAATGTTAATATTGACTTTGTGGATATTGTATTATTTATTTTTTCTGTTCCTTTATATTCCTCTGTACTTTTAGCTTTTTTTCTTATTTCAAGTGTATTGTGCATGTTTTCTGTTTTTATGTGATTTAAAAATGATGTACTTATGTGCAAAAGTCATCTGGGCGTTTAAATAATAATTTTTAAAAAATGAACAAATAAACTTAAATTGATTATATCAATAGTAAAACCGGAAATTTGTTTCACCGTAATAATTCTCGTTAAATATGTTATTTTCTAATAAAATTAAAGCAATTATACCCTTTGTTTTTCTACATTATGTACCTACCCATATTAGAGCAAATAAAATTATGGAATAGTTGAATTAATTAAATAAATTTAGTTCATTTAAGTCAATATAAATATCAACTAAAAATAACATTTTCTAATATTTGCTTCAGCTAATTGACTTCAATAATAAATTGATATTATTCCTATGGACTAGTATAATTGTGGTTTAAAATACTAACTTTAACTAACTATTCACATTCGTACATCGTCTAAAATACAAAGCCATTAATTTAAAAACCTTCCTATAATTCAGTTATTGTGTGGCTTGTTGTAATTAAACAAATAACCATATTTTTTTACTCAATTAAGAAAAATAGTGGTTATGCCAAAAATATTGGATAAACTATGAATGACATACGTCGTTGTGCGGCCGAAGAGATCTCCAAGAAGTTCTTCAAAGTCATCCTGTCGTTTGACTCTCCTCTCAGCGGGAGATTGGTGTGATGGAGACAGTTGAAGAGCTAGAAGTACTGCAGTAGAAGAATGTATCAATTATCTGAGAAAGGGGATCAACTAACCCCGAAGTTGACTAAGAAAGCCCTATTCGATAGCTTAAAATAATGTTATTAATAGAAGCTATTCCTACATTATTATTCCTAATTCCTACAACAAAAACAAACTATGGAAATTACAACTTTTTATAAAAGTTCTTTTTTTAGTAAGTATTTCTAAAGAATTTTCATTACCAACTTGCATGAGCCGTTAAGGCGGGTTTCCTACAATTGATTTTTTGAAACATTATATAAAAATGTTGTCCATCGCTAACGGAAAGCAAAAACATTCTGCATGCTTAGAAAAATGTGTATGGAGACGCCTTAATGTTTTGTTTTTTTCGTGTAATTTTTATAAAAAACAAGTGAATGAGATCCAGCTTTAGGTACATATTTTTTGTGTGATTGCATTATTCCTTCTAGGCGATTTAATCTTCTGTACATTTCTCGTTTCAAGACAATTTTTTACAAAGCAAATTCTTTTGACATCATATCAATTAAAATTTCATGCATAAACGACGATATAATAATATCTACGCACAATTATTAAATTTCTATGTATATTTCAAAAAATACCTGTTTAACATTTCCATGGTAAATACGCATTTTACTTTCAAAGCATGTAAGTTAAATCTAAGAATTTTCAGGATAAAATCGTAAAAATGTGAAGAAAAAACCGGATTTTCTGACCGTTCTCCTTGGCTCGCTTCTCGAATCACGATTAGCATACACTGTCAAAATAAAATTGACCTTAAAAAATAATATAACATGAAGAATTAGACATATTTTTATAAAGTTGGTAACCTTACTTATTCTATCACAAACACGATAAAAGATGAAAAGTCTAAGATGTCTCAAAACAAATGCAAAAAGTATCCTATTCTCGTGTAATTTAGTGACATATGACGAAAAAACGTCATCATTTTCAACGAAGAAGAAAAACTAGTATTTTTTACCAGGGAACAAAAACATCGGATGATTGCTAATTTAGTCATCATAATCATGTCATCTTTTAGGACGTGAAAAACCAAATTGACATCGTACGTCTAAGATCTGAGCGATACGTTTGAGATCATTGAGAGGTTAAATACAATATATTATGCATGCGTTATATTAACATTTAAATTAATTTGACAAACTTATAACAACACCAAAAAACTAGACCTTTTTATAATGCTAATACGAAACCATGTATAATGTGACCTTAGAACGGGGTACCTCGATAAGGTCACGTTTTCCGAATTTTATAAAAAAATTATCTTGAATAAATTAATTAAATCCATTTCCATCGTTCATGCCCACACTATTTTATTAAGTAAATGAGTTTTTTTTTACGTTATTCGCCTTAAACGCATTGGCTTTAATTGCAAAGTACGACCTTCATTATACGATAACATTTATTAAAATATGTGTGTACTTACCACAAGCTAACGTAAACATGAAGGCCTTTCGTGCCATCGTGAGAAACTTTTGTTTTTATTTAACTGAACGCAAATTCGCGCAATATTTTAAATGTGGTCTTCCCTCCAGCTGAGCGAAGACTGTTAGTCCAAGTCGCCATCGTTGTCTATATAATACGAGTATAAGAATATGTAAACGGTATGAATATCTTAACCTGAAGATTCTTGAGAAGTGGGGATTAAAATACAGCATTGAAAGATGTCCTAACAGAGTCTTGCATGCTCTTTCCAAGTCAAGTTGTCTGTAAA
Organism: Halesus radiatus; assembly: GCA_022606495.2. Taxonomy (NCBI): domain Eukaryota; kingdom Metazoa; phylum Arthropoda; class Insecta; order Trichoptera; family Limnephilidae; genus Halesus; species Halesus radiatus. The sequence continues at coordinate 5,696 of JAHDVE020009143.1, read as the reverse complement.
TAGTAACATTAAGTGTAGTCTGATTTATCGAATCTTTGCTGTCTTTTAAAATATTTTGAAGGAGTAACAAACGATAAATCAATTATTTTATGAAGGTTAACTACAAAAAAGTAAGTGAATTGTATTAAAATGAATAGTAATTTGTTTTAACCAATATTTAAAATATAAATATCAAATGTTAAGCGAAGCTTCCCTCATCAGGATACACAGTATACTAATAAATAACAACTTAAGAATAGACAAATACAAATATGAACAATAATTAACAATGAGTGATAAAATTAGTCAAGTAATTAATAAAAAATGTAAAAAAACGAAATACATATATGAATTTTATTGAAAAGTACCCGGCGGTGCCCGTAGTTATGAATGGTTTGGAGGAAAGTTTTGAGGTTGTGATGTATTACTCCTACTCCTGACCTCTAGCGCTATCCCTCTCTGCCCTGTAATTTCCTCTTATTTTGGACGTCAAGTGTGCAAAATTTCATCAAGAAGTACCAAAATTCTACTATAAGGGTGGGAAAGGGAGGAGGAAGTGTTTTTTAGAAATCTCATGTAAATGGTGACCTTCTTCTTGTTTTGAAAGTCAAGTGTGCAAAATTTCATCAAGCTCGGAATAAAACTATAAAATTTGTAAGCAAAACAAATAAACAAAACGGGATATTCTTCTTTATATAATAGAAGATGACACGAAGTGATGATACATTTATTTAAGAAGTAAATGAGTCGTATTTAAATGATGGAATATTGTATTAAAACTTTATTTTAGAGATATCGAACGGAAAGATTATAGCTAGGAATACTTTGCAATATATATATATACCTTCGTACAGGAGAGCCTTAAGGAATTATTTTTTCTCAAGCGTGTGGACTTAATCCTGTAGGGCAAAATATAAATTACTTCTGTCACACGCGGGCCTCTGTAAATTCTAGTCACTTTGCAGCGAATGAGTGAGGTTCCCGGGTACAGGGCATCTATAGTGGCGTGGCTGCGCTTCCTGTGGCTAAAAGGTTCAGAAAAGGAAAATAATATGTTTTTGTTATTTTAGATTTATTTTAGTGTGAAATTGAAAATTGTATTATATTTAATAAATCAACCGTTAATGTTTCAAGTGATTTTTAATACATTCCTTCACCACGTACTACAATCAGTAATCCACATACACTCATTCCTACAACTCTTGTTACAATTTTGTAATCTCGTGACAAAAGTACTAATGTCAAAATGATAAAAAGTTTCTCGAATGACAACATAAACTGATTAAATAAAAGACAATTTTTAACTTTATTCCACTTTTATTTGTGACCGTGACCGGTTTCAGCCTGTGAAGGCTATCTTCAGACTGATACAATCAATTCTTAAAATATGCTTCATATTCGATTTTGGGTATCAGGGGTAAAAAAACATGATTTTACTTAGATTATATTTATCAGTATTGTTATAGCACGATTTTAAAAAACTTGACTTATATGATACTTTTGAATTTATTCATAATATTTCTTTATGTATCAATCTGGTTCAATATCCCAAATGAAACACGAAACCGAAACAAACCACAGAAAATAAAATAAAATTTTTCGAGGAGTCGAACCAATGAGACCTGTTCACTTTATAATGATATGGCATCGTGAGATTCAATTTTGGGGTATCCGTCTTTTATTTCTTTAAATAATAGATTTTCTGATAGAGTGACATTGTTTTAGGAATGAAAGTTTATACTTTCCGATTAACGTGATATTTTCAAAACAGCGCATATTCCTACATTCAAAGATAGACAAGCTCTTTCTTTTTTTCAAAGTTGTAGATATTGTCATCCTCTGCTTTTGAGATCACCTGTTCCACGTGAATAGTGGAACTTTTTGATTTCATAGCCGATCATTTGTCATCATTGTCACCCGAGTATAATTTTTTTTATTCATCCAGTTCAAGCAGTTTTAATATTGGGCCGGTAGGCAGTTTACATGATAATATATTTTTGAATTTGATTGATAAAGTGTTGTCAAAATGCGTCAAACTTTTTAATAGCCTAAATTGAGACAGCAATAATATCATGTTACGAGAGTAGACAATCCTCTAAGCAAAACAAATATTTCATGTATAGGAATTTGTTCGTGGGTTACAAATGTCTTTCTGTACGATTTCTTATTTCAAATAATAAATGCCTTTTCCATATTTACAGTTTATGGACACGTTTTCATCATTTTAAATTGAAAAAAACATAATTTTACGAAAAAACAGACGGAAAAGTGATGAATGTTATGTTTTCTTTATCAATCTATGACCTACGTTGTCGAGCAATTAAAATCCTTGACTACGAATCCAGAGGTCAGTGGTTTTAATCACGATGTATGCAAATAACTTTAAAGGAGGTGTTATTTCGCAATCATTAATAAATATGAAATAATATATAATAAGATATTTGACATACGTTCTAAAGAGATAGACACTCTCAGTATTGCTCCTGGTGAAACACCATCATCCAGAATCGAAACGTTTCGTGTAAATAATTGCGTGGTCCCAATCCTGACAACACCAACCGAAAACGGATCAAAGACGTAAACAGCCGAATCCATTGATCTATAGGCCGAACTCCACAGGGAGTTGCAGAACGGCGGAGCGGGAAGTGCGGAGAAGAAGGGGAAACGGGTTCCGAGAGCGGTCGGTCTGCACAGAAAAAAGGATAAAAAAACAGAGAAGGATCACAGAACACGTGATCAATAAAAATAACAAAGTAAAGAAGTTGATCAAAAGTAAATGGCTATATAGCCTATCCAGGATCGAGGCGAGGGAAGATGAGCAAGCAATCGGCAGCAATTATGATAAATACCACGGCAATGGTGGGCCACATCTGGGAGCAGCAGTCTCACCCAGGCGTCGTGAGTTCAATTCCTCGTCTGGCTAAGTTCTCCATCATGACACAAGCAAAATCTTCCGCTTCGTGTGAATGTAGTATGAGATTTTCAAATATTGTCAGGTAATTCTTAACCAGGGAATAATTTTCTTTATTTAAAAAAAAAAAATAAACATAAATGGATGAGCGATTCATCGGTACGGGACACGGCGCAGCACAAGTGGGGTGAAAAATTAACAAAGTGAATAATGGATTCCACTATCCACAATCAAGTGTGGAAAAGACTTCGTCTCCATCAAGGAAGAATAAAAAAAGAAGAAATTAACTTCAAATAAATTAGTCATCCGTTAATCACACACTCTGTCTCTCCCTTTCACTCATTGAATGCATCCAATCATCAAGGTTTATAAATCTAATAACAGTAATAATTTATATAATGTTTAAATATATGGTATATGGTAAAACTTATCATAGTTTTATTTAAAAACCTGTCCATTTTTTAAACATAATGAACATTACAAAGTATATTAAACCCACACAAGTTTAGTTAAGTCTCAAGTGATATAAAATAACATAGTTATATAACACAGCATAGTTATATAACACAGCATAGCTATATAACACAGCATAGTTATATAACACAGCATAGTTATATAACATGACAAAACATACAATGGCCCCCCAGCGTAGTTCTAGCCAACATTGGTAACCAAATCTGTATAATGAAGTACTTCCCCACCCTACTCTTGCTCATCTCCTTCTCTTCCCCACTCTCATTAGCCTTGCAACGTACCCCAATTGGGAATACCATTGTCCGACTGGCTCCGGAGAGTTGGGAGCAGTTAGGACTCTTGTGCGGCATTCACGCGATTTATTTTTAAAATTAAAATAACAACACAAAACAATAATCAATTTATATATTTTGAAAATGATTGTTACAGTAAGTAGTGAATATTTCTTTCTTATTAAAAAATAAGATGATTTCATAGTTATATATTTTTTTAATCGGTTCACTTGTTATTTTTTTATATTTCTATTGTGTCATAAACTTCCTCTATGCATTTCCCGGCATGTCGCAATATTACACCTACAAAGGAAAAAAGAAAACAAAAATGTTTTTAACTCATATTTTACAGATGTTCATATATATTTTTTAAATAACGCTCATTTGAAATATTTTTTTTTTAAAATTTAAAACAGCTTCAAAACGCCCCTGAGGGTGATATTTCACACAAATGCCAATATAAGTTTTACAATTTATTTATTTTTTGATATAATAAATATGTTGAAATTCATTTTCTTAAACAGGTAAATAACTTACGTCAATTGACTTAACATTTGTCTTGCAGCGTATTTTGACAATGTTTAACAACAGCTAGTATAAGTACAATTGTACATTCATGTATTTGTATAAAAATTATTAAAGATTTATTTGTGAGATAAATCGAAAATATGTTTCGATATTGCAAATAAAATATTTTGAAGGCTTTTTATGGTATTATCGTTTAAATCCCAAAATAGTATCATTTTACTCCTTCATCGTTTTCGTACAAAATGTATAAAGGTACAATTGTACATAAATGTTTAAATTAAATATGATTTTTTTTATTGGTAATGAATGTGGTTTTTAAGAATTTTCATCTAAAAATATATGAAGGTACAATTGATTGTACCTATGCTGCCTTTTAACTATGTAAAATTATGCCGCCGGACGAAGGTCAATCAAACTATCGACAAATAAGACTAACAATTTCAAATGTTCAGTATAAAGAAAATATTCTGAAAAATAGTGTTGAAACTCGAACAAAACCGGGTGTACTAATTTTAAAGAGAATCTCACTTACCGGTTTGTCCGCAGGATATGTTACAGTCAATTCAATACAGGGCAGTCTGCCACGCAGACGGGGTCGGCGACAGAACTGCTGACAGTGGGGTCCGGGATCACTGGGTCAGGGGTACTAAAACGCACATTTTTTAAAAAGTATTTATGTTTGTTGTTATCAAGTTTGAAGGGGTAGTCTGTATGGTAATGTTGTTACTTCAGCGGTGTCAGTCTGAAAAGATTGTGTACTCTAATCCCTATACTATCCTCCTCATTAATATTTTCATATTTCCTTAATCTATAAATAATATGTAAAATCGTCAATTTGTTATCATCAACAGCATGATTATGTGGAAGCAGAGTATTAATTAATCACTTTAAAATTATATTTTCTCGACCTCTTGGCCACAAAACCTGAAGCCTGCAGTGTCCACAAAATATGAAATGAATAGTAAATTACTATAGTAATATACATTACTAGCTAAAGTACCCGGCGTTTCCCGGGGTTCAATTATTCGGAGTAAAGTTTAGAGGTTGTTATGTGTTATTTCTACCCCTACACCGCTTCCCAGTAATTTTCCTATTGTTTTGAACATCAAGTGAGTAAAATTTCATTGAGAAGTACAAACATTCTGTTTTAAGGGGCGGAAAGGAGTATGGGGGTGGTTTTTAGCAATCTCATATAGACAGTGACCTTTCTATTGTTTTGAAGGTCATGTATGCAAAATTTCATTAAGCTCTGAATAAAACTGTAGATTTGTGTAAAAAAAACAAACACACAGACACTCTTCATTATTTATATATAACTGTAAAAACTATACTTGGTAATATCTATCTTTCATTCCTGAAGAAATTCCGATTTCTGACATTTGGAACAATTTATTCAAATTTGATAAAACTAGGTTCCTGAAGTAAAGTTCTCCATTTAAGTGGATTCCGCTATGTCGTAGACACTGCGAAACCTTTCAAGAGGAACGGCTGTTTCGTACAAAACTTAACTTTGGATTTGAGGTCAAAATACC